>APFE031380839.1:1734-64404 GCA_000404065.3 Pinus taeda
AACCATGAAAGTGCGTGAACTTTTCTCCACATGAAATAAACTTTTTCTCCACATAAAAGTGCGTGAAATTTTATCCACCTGAAATAAACTTTTTCTCCACATAAAAGTGCGTGGACTTTTTTTTTCTACATGAAATAAACTTTTCTCTCCATAAAAGTGCGTGAACTTTTTCTCCACATGAAATAAACTTTTCTCCACATAAAAGTGCGTGAACTTTTCTCCACATGAAATAAAGTTTTCTCTGCATAAAAGTGCGTGAACGTTTTACATGAAATAAACTTTTCTCCGCATAAAAGTGCGTGAACTTTTCTCTACATGAAATAAACTTTTATCTTCATGAAAGTACGTGAACTTTGCTGCACTATAATTTATCATCTGAGATGAGTGGGTTGCCATCAAGTACAACATATGTATCATAATACCAACAGTCAATCATGCTGGTCTTCGTCAATTATTTGATTGGCATAAGATCCTTCAGATGTGAGAAAACTCATGATATCAGAATTGTCGTTGAATATTCTCCAATTTGTGATGTTATCAGGAATAGAAGGTCTAAAGATTAATTCTATTGAGAATCTATCTGGACTAAAATCTTCTAAAGGGATAAGTTTGGAAGCCACGCTAGCTAAAAGCTCTGCACTTGCATTTTGGAGTCTGGGAATTGATGAAATATTAAATGCTATAAAATGTTCAGTCAGATCTTGAACTAAAGATTGATAATATTTTAAATGACCTGATAAAGAATGTATAGTATTACTTACCTGTCTGACTACAATTTCAGAGTCTCCAAAAACTTGAAATTATTTGACATCTAATCCAATTGCTTTGTACAACCCTTGGACTAAAGCCTCATATTCCGCTATATTGTTGGTGCAATCAAATTCGAGTCTGCAAGTTAACATAGTTTAATCTCCTTCTAGACTAACTAGCACGCATCCTGCTCCTGCTCCTTCGTTAGATTTAGAACCATCAAAAAATGATTTCCAAAATAAAGATTTATTTACAGGACTATCTAAAAAATTGATACATTTAGAACTATCTGTTTCAGTAAAATTTTCAACTTGGGATAAAACAAAATGTTCTAAATAAGGTGATGTATGAGAATTAAAATTCCCTAGGAAAGAATCTACTGAGTAATTGCCAATAATACTGTTGTTATATGCTACTGGTTCATTCTCTCCCTCTAGCTCCATTACTATGCATTTCTAATGTCGCTCTCATTCAACTTTTATCTGATTTGGTTTACCATTGTAGGGTATCCACATGTGCAACCAGTCAGTTGCGAAGTATCCATGAAGTTTTTCTGACCAATCCCTGCTAAGAATTAAGCCATAAAATTCTGGAATGTTAGCAACTAAAATGTCGATAACTTGACATACCTTTGGGTTGGATGACAGCCTTATGGTAACCTGATTTAATTCACCAATCACTTCGACTTGCGATCGATCTAGCTGGACTATACGCACAACAGACTTCTGCAGTTGAATGTTATATTGACTTTGACAAAATATTCAATGAAGCTCATGAATCCACTAAGCAATTATGCACATTTTTATTAAAAATTTCATAAGTAAGAAGAAAGGGGGGAGTATGAGATCTCTATCTACCTCCAATTAATGCGACGTCATTTGGATCAATCTTGTTAATCACATTAGTCGAAGGTCTTCCCATATCATGGGAAGCTTGAGAAATTACAGCAGCAGGCAAAGGTGCAACTGGCACAGCATGTAACTCTTTCAAAAGTATCTTTTGCTGGTGTTTTAACTTGCTCAATTCGTAAAGAGTGATGTTGGCCCTAGTCTTTTTCACGTCTTCTAGGATATTGTACTCCATTTCATCCAAAATGATCAGTGTTTTAGATGGAGTAGATGAATTTGTTTGGACTGCGCTGGTTTGAGTCACTTTGGGTGTCGGTTTCTTGGCTACGACTTTATCCTTCGTTGCCGAGCTTGTGCTCTTTGGCTTGGGGGTAGTTTGAGGAGGATCCAGCTGATTTCTACTTTGTGTACTAATCGGGAATGCTTTTTGATCCTCTTCTTGTGGGAGGATGAAATCCCACATTCCTTGTAATTCTATAACTTCTCCATCACCGGTTTGCCCTTCAGTAGCAATTTCCTCTTCTTCTTCCTCGGATTCCACACTTGTAGTAGCATTGGGAGGCTTTGAATATGTTGAAGGGTTTCTCTTAAAAGCTCTGTAGGGATTTTTTGAAGAAGTTTCTGCCACTTGTTTTTTTATGTCGACCATCTCGTTAGACATGGTCTTCAAAACTTTTTGCAATCCTTCTAAATCGAATGGATCTTTCAATTGTTTTTTCTTGGGATCTTCTTTGAAAGTAACCTTCTTTGATTTCCGTTCCTCTAACGCGGTTTTCTTTTCTAGGGCTATTATACGTTTCTCTACTGCTATTGCTTCTTTCATGTTTTCGGCTAAAGTTGTTTTATTAGCCCTATCCACGAAGATTGCTATGTTTGATGGTAAAGCGGTGATATACCATTCACTTCTCACTTCTTCGCTGGGCTTGGAAGTAGTAGGAATTTTTTTTAATAGTTTATTGAAACGTGAATTGAAATATTTGATGGGTTCTTTTGACTGGGCCCTAAGGTTTGACAGGTCACTGATTAGCGTCGCCGTAGACCTATCATCACCAAATTTAATAAGGAATTGTTCCTAGAATATATCCCAACTGGTGATAGATCCAGATGGTAATGAAAAATACCATGATTCGGCTGTTCCCTGAAGAGTATAAAGAAAACGTCGAACAACAACATCTTCATTAGTAACTCCGTTAAGGTTTATAGATAGCATAAAGTTATTAATATGCTCTTCCGCTAGCATGCCTTCTTCAGGATTGAACTTAGGCAGCCATTTCTCAGGATGGGCTGGTAGTTGATTCAAGGGCACAGGCATTAAGACTGCCCCTGGGTTATTCCAAGGAGATTGGGCCATTGCTGATTTACTAACGGAAGGAAGTGAAGAAGATGATCCCTAAGGTTGAGGAAATGAGGGTATTATAACTCCAGATGATTGAGAAGGAGATGTAGAAATACCAGTATGCTGGTGGACAATGATCTGAAGTAGAGGAGTGGATGGTTGACTTCACGGTGAGGAATTTGAGATGGATGATGATGATGAGAGAGTCTCGCTATTGGACTCTTTAGGTGATTTCCTTGCTCTTTTCCTAGTGGGTAGAGGTAACTCAGTTGGCTGAACACCAAACTTTTCACTCTTTAATATGGTCAAAGGATGAGCAGGGTTATATTGCGAAGCCACGCTGCCTTGAGATTTATCATATCTTGGAGGAGATATGGAAAATCCTTGAAGTTTGTGAATCAAAGATTCAACTTCAGGAGGTTCAATAGTAGATTGTTCTGAAATGTCAAGGTTTGTAGCAGTGGCTGTTGATCCTATGACTTCTGACTGTGGATTTAAAGATTCTAAATGCAATGTAGAAGTCGGGGGAAATGGCGAGGGCGATTTACTCTCAGAATGGTATTTTGATTTGGACTTACTTGCCATTCATAGTTATGGCCCTCCTTCTAGCGCCAAATATGTTGAGGCCCCGAAAATCGGGTCAGCAACAAGGGGGATACCCGCCCGGTCCGAACCTTGGTTGGCAGCTCCTTTTCCGTTTGGTATAGTGGGTTTGACTGGGGATATGGGACGAGTTTCCCAATTCAAGTGTGTGTGTGAGAAAGATTGATGTTTCTGGTTTAACAGTTCCTAATTAAGATGCTCTAATTCTAACTTTAATCTAACGACATGTAATTGTATTCTAATAAAATAGAAAATTCTAAGTCTATAGTAACCCGGGGTGTAATCTTTTTTCTGTGCGATCTAAAATGATTTCAAATAAAAATCGGTAATAAAGATCATTCAACTATTATATGAAAAGAATTCAATATAGATAAACCACTTCACATAAAAGGTTAGGTGAAACAGTTGCGAAAAACATATCACACAGTAAGCTATTCATATATTAAGCACAAATAAATAGCTATCACCGTACAAAAGTGCCAAATGATAACTCAGGTATTCAAGCATTAACATATAAACAACTAAACTTAAATATCGCTTTAACACAAAAGATAGAGACAGTTAAGAGATAGAAGTACCATCTATAACTAGTTCTACTCATGAGCTTCAAGTGATAACGATTTATCTCTTCTTAATCCAACATCCACTAAGAGTACAGAAGTGCAACATTAGTAGCAGATATCAAATGCAAAAATCAATAAGTCCTGTTCCATTCATTCATGAAAACGTCCTCAAAGGCTGCAAAAGTGCATGTTCTGAGGACAAGTTTTTGATAAATTTTTGGACCCTTCTCTAAATGCATGAGAAGGGTTTAAATACTACTAACTACATCTAAAAATAACTTATTTACAAAAATATAGGATACGGTTTAAATGACCGTCCTTTCTATAGACAAAATAAAGCAAAACTATTTCTAAAATTAAATCTAATATCTAACTATTTATGTATCTGCTCCTTAGCATCGCAAGCATGCATTCAACATTTGATTATGAAAAGTCAGTTAGTCGACTTCAGCCTTTAACTGTGTTGCAAAAATGAAATCGGCAAGAGCTGGTGCCACATCTTCGGCAGAACTGATGATGATTTTGAGAGTAATATACTGACTGTGTGGTTTCACTAAATACTTTTGAGGATATTTTTGACCATTACCGCTGATTTTCGGATTCAAAATTTATCTTTTATCTTTAACATACCTTTTTCCGAATTTCTAGGACTTACAAGTAGCTGAGAAATTAGAAGCTTTCCATTTCAATAAGTTTTACCCAGCGATCGGAAACTACCTTCGTTTCTTAATCCGGGCTTCCTTGGTGCGATTTTCACCTCTTGCGTGCTTTCTTGTAGTGGATGTAAAGTTGAAATTTTGTGAAAATAATGATTCTAAGAGCTCTTGACCCTGAGTCTTAAACTGTCTATTTTTTATGTCAGCGCTGTCCAGTACCCATTTAACCATGTTTGTATAGGCGATAATTTTAGGCCTCATCGCTAGCTAGTATAGGAACGAACAAGCTAAGTCTGCAACTAATGCTTCAAAAGGATTATGTGAGCCTGCAGTAGTTGTAACCCCCATTACCTTAGGATTCTCTTTCTCAAGTAGATTATACATGCCTTTCCAAGTGGAAATACCCGTGTCTCTATTGCATGCGGTGTCTGTGTACAAAGGTGCCATTTCTTTAACTTCAGACATCAGAGCCTTGCCTTTCTTCTCCATAGTTTCTTGTATACTGCTTTGTATAATTCTTTGTTTTTTGTTCCTGCAGTTTACAAGTGACGCAAGAGTAATAATAGGGAATAATGACAGGAAAGCTTTAAAATGCCAAAGACACGCAAAAGTGTATCACCTTACGTGAATTGGTTTCTAGATAAACACAAAACCGTATTTCATTAACAACTAGCAACTACCTCGTTAATTAGCATTAAAGCACATAACCAGGTCTTGTTTTATGAGACAGTTTTTGAAGAGTGAGCCGAGAGATTTTGTGATGGAATAATTCTGCGATTTGCTTCACAATAGCGCAAGATTGCAATATCGCAATATCACAATATCGCACTGTCATTCTTTTGTAAGATCGCTTTGTCGCTCTATCGCAATATCGCAATATCGCATTGTCGCAACATCGCGTAATCGCAGTATGTGCTTATTTCATGTTAATGTATTTCTTGCGATGTGCAATTTTGCGATAGCGTCATCGCATATCGGCCTTTTCTGCGGTTTTCCAGCGGAAGTCCGTTTGAAGGCATGCGATGCGATATTTGTTTTTCATTATGTAATCTCGCGTCGCAATCTTGCATACTTAGAGTTTGGCTTGTAAGAAGGCATCCTGTATTCCTTTCTGCGATGCGATATTCCTTAAGGAGTGACTTTATATTTCCTCACCATGAAACTTAATCTTTTTTAGATTTTGCAAAGGTATTTTCCTAAGTTTATGATGGTGAGGTTTATTAAAAAGGAAATGTTAGCACTAATTCATTTTTAAAATTTTTTGACTAAGGGTCCCCACTTGTTTAGTATTAGTAATAACACTAAATAAGAAGGGGGGCTGTTGGTGGCCACAGCAATAGGTGATTCACTTGGAAGAACCAGAAAAATTATTTTGGCTTTTAGTAGCTTGTTGAGTTCAGATTTGATCTGGTTTTCTAAATTGGGATGGATTTTTCTCAACTTCTGTTGGACTGGTTTTTCATCGTCCATCATTGGAATAGAATGTTGGATGATAGAATGTTGGTGTTTTAACTTGCTCAATTCGTAAAGAGTGATGTTGGCCCTAGTCTGTTTCATGTCTTCTAGGATATTGTACTCCATTTCATCCGAAACGATCAGCGTTTTAAATGGAGTAGATGAATCTGTTTGGACTGAGCTGGTTTGAGTCGCTTTAGGTGCCATTTTCTTGGCTGCAACTTTATCCTTCGTTGCTGAGCTTGCGCTCTTTGGCTTAGGGGTAGTTTGAGGAGGATCCAGCTGATTTCTACTTTGTGTACTAATCGGGAATGCTTCTTGATCCTCTTCTTGTGGGAGGATGAAATCCCGCATTCCTTGTAATTCTACAACTTCTTCATCACTGGTTTGCCCTTCAGTAGCAATTTCTTCTTCTTCTTCCTCGGATTTCGCACTTGTAATAGCATTGGGAGGCTTTGAATCTATTGAAGGGTTTCTCTTAAAAGCTCTATAGGGCTTTTTCGAATAAGTTTCTGCTACTTGTTTTTTGATGTCGACCATCTTGTTAGACATGGTCTTCAAAACTTTTTGCAATCCTTCTAAACCGAATGGATCTTTCGATTGTTTTTCTTGGGATCTTCTTTGAAAGTAACCTTCTTTGATTTTTGTTCCTCTAACGTGGTTTTCCTTTCTAGGGCTATTATATGTTTATCTACTGCTATTGCTTCTTTCATGTTTTCAGCTAAAGTTGTTTTATTAGCCCTGTCCACGAAGATTGCTATGTTTGATGGTAAAGCAATGATATACCATTCACTTCTCACTTCTTCGCTGGGCTTGGAAGCAGTAGGAATTTTGTTTAACAGTTTATTGAAACGTGAATTGAAATCTTTGATGGGTTCTTTTAACTGGGCCCTAAGGTTTGACAGGTCACTGATTAGCATCGCCGTAGACCTATCATCACCAAATTTAATGAGGAATTGTTCCTGGAAGATATCCCAACTAGTGATAGATCCAGATGGTAATGAAAAATACCATGATCAGATATTCCCTAAAGAGTATAAGGAAAAAGTCAAACAACAACATCTTCATTAGTAACTCCGTTAAGGTTTATAGATAGGATAAAGTTATTAATATGCTCTTCCGCTAGCATGCCTTCTTCAGGATTGAACTTAGGCAGCCATTTTTCAGGATGGGCTGGCAGTTGACTCAAGGGTGCAAGCATTAAGACTGCCCCTAGGTTATTCCATGGAGATTGGGCCATCGCTGATTTACTAACCGAAGGAAGTGTAGAAGATGATCCTTGAGGTTGAGGAAATGAGGGTATTATAACTCTGGATGATTGAGAAGGAGATGTGGAAATACCAATATGCTGGTGGACAATGATCTGAAGTGGAGGAGTGGATGGTTGACTTCGCGGTGAGGAATTTGAGATGGATGATGATGATGAGAGAGTCTCGCTATCGGACTCTTTAGGTGATTTCCTTGCTCTTTTCCTAGTGGGTAGAGGTAACTCGGTTGGTTGAACACTAAAATTTTCGCTCTTTAATCTGGTCAAAGGATGAGCAGGGTTATATTGCGAAGTCACACTGCCTTGAGATTTATCAGATCTTGGAGGAGATATAGAAAATCCTTGAAGTTTGTGAATCAAAGATTCAACTTCAGGAGGTTCAATAGTAGATTGTTCTGAAATGTCAGGTTTTGTAGTAGCGGCTGTTGATCCTACGACTTCTGATTGTGGATTTGAAGATTCAAAATGCAATGGAGAAGTCGGGGGAGATGGTGAGGGTGATTTACTCTCAGAATGGTATTTTGATTTGGACTTACTTTCCATTCATAGTTATGGCCCTCCTTCTAGCACCAAATATGTTGAAGCCCCGAAAATCGGGTCAGCGACAAGGGGGATACCCGCCCGGTCCGGACCTTGGTTGGCAGCTCCTTTTCCATTTGGTATAGCGGGTCCAACTGGGGATATGGGACCAGTTTCCTAATTTAAGTGTGTGTGAGAGAAAGATTTATGTTTCTAGTTTAACAATTCCTAATTAAGATGCTCTAATTCTAACTTTAATCTAATAACATGCAATTGTATTCTAATAAAATAGAAACTTCTAAGTCTATACTAAGCCGGGGTGTAATCTTTCTTCTGTGCGATCTAAAATGATTTCAAATAACAATCGGTAATAAAGATTATTCAACTGTTATAAGAAAATAATTAAATATAAATGAACCACTTCACATAAAAAGTTAAGCGAAACAATTGTGAAAAACATATCACACACTAAGCTACTCATATATTAAGCACAAATAAATAGCTATCACCGTACAAAAGTGCCAAATGATAACTCAGGAATTCACGCATTAACATATAAACAGCTGAACTTAAATATCGCTTTAACACAGGAAATAGAAACAGTTAAGAGATAGAAGTACCATTTATAACTAGTTCTACTCATGAGCTTCAAGCGAAAAAGATTTATCTCTTCTTAATCCAACATCCACTAAGAGTACAGAAGTGCAACATCAGTAGCAGATATCAAATGCAAAAATCAATAATCTTGTTCCATTCATTCATCAAAACCTCCTCGGAGGGTGCAAAGTGCATGTTCTAAGGACAAGTTTTTGATAAATTTCTGGACCCTTTTCTAAATGCATGAGAAGGGTTTAAATACTACTAACTACATCTAAAAATAACTTATTTACAAAAATTTTGGATACCGTTTAAATGACCGTCCTTTCTATAGACAAAATAAAGCAAAACTATTTTTAAAATTGAATCTAATATCTAACTATTTCTGTATCTGCTCCTTAGCATTGCAAGCATGCATTCAGCATTTGATTGTGAAAATTTGGTTAGCCGACTTCAGCCTTTAACTGTGCTGCAATAACGGAATTGGCAAGAGCTGGTGCCACATCTTCGGCAGAATTGATGATGCTTTTGAGAGTAATATACTGATTGTGTGGTTTCACTAAGTACTTTTGAGGATATTTCTGACCATTACTGCTGATTTTCGGATTCAAAATTTACCTTTTATCTTTAACATACTTTTTTCCGAGCTCTTGACCCTGAGTCTTAAACTGTCTGATTTTTAAGTCAGCGTTGTCCAGTACGCATTTAACCATGTCTGTATAGGGAATAATTTTAGGCCTCGTCGCTAGCTGGTATAGGAACGAATAAGCTAAGTCTGCAACTAATGCTTCAAAAGAATTCTAGGAGCCTGCAATAGTCGCATCCCCCATTACCTTAGGATTCTCTTTATCAAGTAGATTATACATGGCTTTCCAAGTGTAAATACGCGTGTCTCTGTTGCATGCGGTGTCTGTGTAGAAAGGTGCCATGTCTTTAACTTCAAACATCAGAGCCTTGCCTTTATTCTCCATAGTTTCCTATATATTGCTTTGTATAATTGTTTGTTTTTTGTTCCTGCAGTTTACAAGTGAGGTGAGAGTAATAATAAGGAATAATGACAGGAAAGATTTAAAATGCCAAAGACATGCAAAAGTGTATCACCTTACATGAACTGGTTTCTGGATAAACACAAAACCGTATTTGATTAACAACTGGAAACTACCTCATTAATTAGCATTAAAACGCATAACCAGGTCTCGTTTATGAAACAGTTTTGGAAGAGTGAGCCAAGAGATTTTGCGATGGAGTAATTTTGCGATTTGCTTCGCAATATCACAGATCGCTATATTGCATTATCGCAAGATCGCAATGTCATTCTTTTGTAAGATCGCTTTGTCGCTCTATCGCAATATCGCATTGTCACAACATCGCGTAATCGCAGTATGAGCTTATTTCGAGTTAATGTATTTCTTTCGATGTGTGGTTTTTCAATATGCTTCATCGTATATCGGCGTTTTCTGCAGTTTTCCAGCGGAACTGCATTTGAAGGCATGTGATGCGATATTTGTTTTTCATTATGTAATCTCCCATCGCAATCTCGCATACTTAGAGTTTGGCTTGTAAGAAGGCATCCCGTTATCCTTTCTGTGATGCGATATTCCTTAAGGAGTGACTTTATCTTTCCTTACCATGAAACTTAAGCTTTTTTAGATTTTGCAAAGGTATTTTCCTAAGTTTATGATGGTGAGGTTTATTAAAAATGAAATGTTAGCACTAATTCATTTTTAAAATTTTTTACTAAGGGTCCCCACTTATTTAGTATTAGTAATAATGCTAAATAACAAGGGGGGTTGTTGGTGGCCACAACGGGTTCCATAAAATAAAGAACATGACAAAGATTTTACTTAGAAAACAAGCTGTTAATAAGGGTTCCTGGAAGTAGTTGAATAAAAGCTAGTTTGGCTTGTTTTGGTGATTATTATAAAAAGGTAATGATCAGTGAGTTTTTTTCCTTGCCATTTTCAAATCTTAATGGATCCAATGGTATTAAAATGGTATTATATACTTCAGAGAAAACAGTGGGGAACATGCCCACTATTTCCAAAGCTTTAGTACAAGCATCATCAACATTTGTTATCGATAAGGAACTTACTTGTTCTATATGCCTGGGTACTTAGAATATTCGTTTTTTTACACTGTTATTTCAATGATTTATCTGTATTCTAACAATAGACAACAAAATCCGAAACTTCTATCCATAAATCTATGTGCATATGTCGTTGTGGAGCCGAAGCATTAGCGTGATGCCACTTATTTTGTTTGAAATGTATGCCAAAGGTGCATTAATCCAAGCACTCATTTGCATTATTAAATCAATATATTTTCGAAAGAACATATATAATTGATTCAGGCTGTCATTTCTGTGAATTTTGTTGGTGTAGGTAAGTAAATTATCCGAGGAGTGCCCTAACTGTGTGCAACACAAGGGCAACCAAGTCTTTAAACTTTCTGGAAGGAGATATTTACAATATGATTATTACTCTTGGTAAAGAGAGCTAGTCCCACACCAAATGTGTGGTAGTTATACAAAATACACATCATGATACTCAGCTTGGTCCATTTCTCAGATGGCACCGGGTCCAAAATATAAAACAATTTGAAAATGGTGCAAATGCAATCCTTTGTACCTATATGAAGATACTGATAATGTACATAGTGCCCCGGGATGCATCAAGGTTCTGCCCTGGGACCTGATTTATATTTTTTTTCGACTGAGATCTACATCCCCATTGAATTGGGATTGTCAGAATGAGCAGGCAGCTAGGAAATTTGTCTACATATAATGTTTATATGCTAATAATGTTGTTTTTGACTTGAAAATAGAGTAGCTCAGTTGTAGCTTTATATAGTACCATTGTTCTAGTAGTAAACGGAAGCAATTATTAGGTAAGTCTGCAGAACATAAAAAGATCAAGAAGACATTTTACAAGAAAACATGACAATAAGAAGAGGGGTACCAATACCATATAAAACCTTCAATAGAGCACCAAGAACATGTCTTTTAAAGAGGTTAGTTCAGTTGGCCATGGCCAATGTTTTTAGGCATTTAGCTATTTTTGTGATAGCAGGTGCCAGATTAAAGCTTTTTTGATCAGGTCTACTAGTCTATGTTGATGGGTTTATCAAGAATGCCATCCAAAATGTGACAAAGCTTTCCTCAGGTTCATATTAGGTTTTGCTTGGAAAAATATATAGATAAATACCTCAAGCTACCAAAACAGTGCCAGAACAAGAAAAATATAACTAATCACATAGTCTAGAAATCATTATGTTATTAGACAACGTATCTATTCTATAACATAATTGCTTAAAGTCATAAGAGTCGATCAAATATACGAATAGTTACATAGAAGGTGTTCAACCTAACATCTAGTATAGTAGTATTAGAAAACCAAAACAAATATAACAAATCACATAGATGTGAGTCATTAACAACCAACAATTACAAAAATGTGTATCACTGTAGTGGAATAAAGCAATTCTCATATATGTGATTTTAATCACAGATGGGCACACAATCACAAAGAAACAACCCAATGGAATAGATACAACCGATAGGTACTCAAAGGGTGTCCGATAAAGCATCCATTTACTAATGGATCATTGCAGACTTGCAATAATTTTGTCATAAGGCTGTCAAAAAGCATCCATTATATTAACGGAGCATTGCAGACTTGCAGTAATTCTGTCATAAGGCGGTAAGGGTTTTCCTTTTTTTATGGGGTAAAGTAAAAGAGTAGTTTTTATGGAAGAGTTAAGATATTTCTTAAGTCAATTTATAAAATTTCATAAGACCAACGGGAGAGTAAAATCTTTAATTGCACCTGAACATGCGTAGAACAGTCAACAAAGGTATGCCTCATAGGGTTGACCTAAATTTGAAAGGATCTCAATGAACCTGGCCAGATGACTATGGAAGTACAGTCTTCAAATGCAGAATCTGCCAAGATGCAGGGCGTCTAATGACTGCCTACACAAGGACTACCCTAGATGCATGAAAGACGCTGGAAAAACAAGTATTGAAATGCCCGAGATCCTCCAAGGTGCTGGGGGTGATTATTGTGGGGTGATTCTGAATGAAGGAACAAAGTATAATGCATCGCCATGAATCTGTAGAAGTCAGCTCATGCAAGATGTGCTATGGGAGGGCTTCAACATTCCCTAGGCATTGCAATCAACAGTTACATCGTGCATTACATTTGCCATTGAAGCATTCACTTGCCCACATTGAAGCATATAAACTTGTGATATTCATTTGACAGATAACTCTTTGGATTTCTGATAAGGTCATATAACACCAAAAGCTAAAATCTAGGCCCAACGCTTTGAAAATTATCTTTGAAGGATGCTATAGCCCCAAGTAGACCATGTCATCCATCTCACTATATGGACGAGGCAATAGTGAGATTGGATTCACAATGCATCCACTACCATCTTGTTGAGGGGCTGACTGAGAATGTTGAGAATTTTACAATAAGCCAAGGAAATTCCCAACTGGAGAATATTAACGCTAAGGCATTAGCTATCAAATTATCAATTAACATAGTTCGATTGAGTTGCTTGAGAGCATCACTCTCCTTATTAAAGAAAAAGAATTCTGAAGGAGCGCAACTCAGTGTTAAGATCCCTATGCAAGTTGACTTCCAAGCCGAGGCATATCTTGAAATCTTAAATTTAAGTGTTGTATCAGATAGGGTTTACCATGATGTAAGAAGTGGATCAGGTGAGGTAGTGAATGGTGTGATAGTTGAAGACCTCATACTCATCTTTCTATCAGTCTTTTGTGACAACATACATGAAGTTACAAGTCTGGCCCTTAATAACATTGGTAGAAAACATACAGTAAATGAATCCCCTCTTCTCCCCCCTGTTTCTGTTACATGCTTTAAAGGAGGAAACCAGTTTCACTCCAACCAATACAAGGATCTGCAGTGACAACATTTGTGCCTTTGAAATGTTTTTGAAGAGTTCTACATATGGTACAAGAACTGGTAGGGCCAACCTAGAAATTTGAATGTTTTCTCCCCTTTGTTTAAAGCATTTGGCAGATAACAACAATTCTATGCAAAGTGAATCAACGTTGGACTATAAGGCCGCAGGAGGGTCAAAGTAAATTTTTGTTTGGCAACTGAAGTGGGTTGGAGGGTAAGGACAAATCAGCTAACAGAAACAATAGCACAACCAATCCAGGATCATTCAAACTATTTGGTGGTAGAAAGTTTTAACCAAGGGCTACCAAAAGCAAAGAGGGTCCCCCCTAATCTTTTAAGAGGTAGCAGTTTCAAACTTGGAACAACCTAACAGAGAAAGTTGAATTGTTGAAAGTAGGAGAAGGCTATTCGAACCTTTGTGGCATGACAACCAACGCAACTGTTACAACAAAGGATTTGCCATCACAAGTGGAACTTGGAGCAATGGTAACATAACAGTTATCCAGTAGTTAGAAATTAATCTAGTAACTAGTTATAGTTAGAAGATTGGATTATAGAATTTTAACATCGCACTCAAAGTATATTGGTGGTCGATTTACTACTATGTGGGAAATTAGCCCTATCTTTGTGGTTTTGCTATAGAATCATTCAGAGCGCAGTGGGATCCAAAAAGTTGAGAAAATGAAAATAAGACCCCGTTAGATTAGAAGACAACCAAAAGGAAAGCAACCAAAATTATAGAAGACCGGATTTGAAAACAAAAAATTATAGAAGACCAGGAGAACAAAACCAACCACAGCCGAATTTGTGAAAAAAAGAAATGAAGCAGACCACAAAACATCAAGATCCCTTTGCCAAATCCTCCACAGTGGAAAGTGGATACAAAAATCGATTCAAACAAGGAGCAAAAACCAATGTTTGGTTGGGGATTTTGTTTTAGCAGAATAGACATGCCTCATACATGGCTTGTAAGCAAAAGGAAGCCATACTATGCAGTGCAGCTCCTCAGGACATGCATCGTATACAACTTCCTTTTCCCCTTCTTTGCAGGGGAAAGCTACAGGTCTATACTATCGATGGCTTCCACAGTGCAACCGTGGCGGCAACGTTTTCTCCTTACCCCGGAAGTGAACCAGGTCATTCTTGTTGCCATGTTTCCTCTTAGTCACCATGCTTCTCCATCGCTTACCTCGCATTTTCTCGTTTCTTTACACAGGACATTTAAAACAAAAAGTAGATTCTTTGGTTAAAATTTCTTTGGAGATTTGATTAGTTAGGGTTTCTTCTTCTGTAGCGATAAAATTTACAAAGCTTTGCTAGGGTAATTTATAAAATACAGCCAGGAATCAGGAAAAACCATGAAAAAGAAAGAGAATGGGATTAGAAAACCCATTTTCGAGAGCAGCAATTTAAACAGAACGGAGGAATTATGAGAACCTGGAACCTGGGCGAACAATTTCTGAACAGGGAAACAGAGAGTTGTATCTACCATTGAAAAACCCATGTGAGAAGAAAACACTGGAATAAAATTAAAACGCTCGAAGCAAAATGAGAGAGAATGGAGAGAATGGGATCAGAAAACCCATTTTTGAGAGCACTGACCTGAAAATTGAGGAGGAAAAATTTCTGAACAGTAAAACGGAGGTGTAAACAGTGTATACTTGAGCACCTGAGTGAACAATTTCTGAAGAGTAAAATGGAGGTGTAAACAGTGTATATGGAACAACAGAGGGCTAGGTCGTGCACAACAGATTGTGCAGCAAAAACGGGACACATTTTGCAGCAGTAAGTGGAAAAGCACAAAAACATTATTGCAGAAGGCATGGAAGAGAACATGAAGAGCAAAAAACGGACGGATATAGAAGAAGAGCAGGAAACGGTCTCCGAAATTGGAGGTCAGACAGAGACTTGTTGTTGAACAGGGCGTTCTTTGTTCCGTCAGGCGCGGGCGCATCGTCCAGCTATGCGAAGGTTCCCAGTCTATCAGTGAGGCCATAGTCTCTTGTGGCCTCCCTCATAGGCAACGTCGGGGTTCTGCCCTCCAACCTCGGCATCCATGAATACCTCCGCCCCTTCCTTACAAGGAGGCCGATACGAAGGTGTTGACGTGTTGTAGAAAAGTCGTTTGCCTGAACAATTTCTATCGAGAGGCCTAATACGAAAACTTTTTGCCCGCTAAATGTGGACAACACATGTCAACCTTAAAGACAAAAGGACCACAAAAGTCTCTTTCAAAGGAAGGCCTTGACCTAATTAACATCCACACACGGTATGCACCCAAGAATTCATCGACTTCATCTTACACAGTACAATGTGTTCCTAGTCTGTAGACAAAAGATCTGTGAAGTTTACTGAGTGTTGTAAACCATGGAAGAATAACTTTAATGCAAGCACTCCTTTCACACCATTGAAAATTTTCAGGTTGGAAAATGGTTGTCGTCTTTCCTGAACGAAATTTGAGCTTTTATGCTGCCTATAAATTGATCCCAAATTGGCTCGCAGCCATTCATGTCATGCTTTGCTATTCCCTATTAAAGCTCAATTGTGATTTCTGCTTTCCGAGCATCTGGGATCACAGTTATGCAAGCAGACCGTGAATCGACATAATGGAAAATAAACATTCAAGATATTATTATCATTATCATGTGTTCATAGCAGGGCAGGTCAATGGCAGAGCTGGAGGAAAGGCAGTGAGGTTTGCACCGAAGCAGCGGAGTATAAAAGGGCAGATATTTGCTTCCATGACCGCATTAATACTCCACGCCCTCAAAAGGATCGGAAAATCTTTGGTCGAAACCATTCATTCTGCCAATGCGGCCTTCTTCTGCAATTGCAGCCCTGTAAAGGCCACATCCACCACCAACGCCATGGATTTATGCCAGCACTAAGGCCATGATTTTCAGCCAATGTGGCCCGGATTTGAGTATAAAGAGAATCATTGCCTTTTCCCCATTTTTGAGCTCTTTACTCCAGTAGCTTAACTCTCAAGAATGAGAAATGTTAAGGCCATGACTTTCAGCCAATCTGGCAAGGATTTGAGTATAAAGACAATCATTGCCTTTTTACCCTTTTTGAGCTCTTTGCTCTAATAACTTAGTGTTGGTATCTTCTTGATCAACACGAGCCTAATCGAAATTCTATGGTGGACAGCGATCTGGCACTTGTTACAATCAAATTTTGTAGCAGAAGCATAGAAGTGAGGCGATTAGCCATGAGGTGCAAATATTGGAAGCCCGTGTTGGAAACAATAAGCAAAGCGCCCAGTCCTGTCACACTGTTTAATTTATCGAAAGTTCAAGAGGGCCGGTAGAAAAAAGAAGTCGCGAGATCGAATCTGGGATGCACCAACAAAGGTGACGAGCGTATTAAGTGCATCAGTTGTCATATTAGTCAGATGCTCGATGGTGATTTGACCAAACGGGACAAGATCTCTACATCAAATCTTGTTATGTTTGTTGCAGATGGCATAGCAGAGCTTGGAAAATGTGAACTGCTTCATAGCACCATGAACTGTGAGTCGGATTCCAATAGAATTGATTGCCCAGCATTGTGTCCGGCCACATGGATCGATTGCTGGTCGTTGTGCATTCAGCGGTTGCTCTCGTTGTTCGTTTCGTTCCCTATGAGCATGGCTTTTCATATGTTAATTTATTATTTGATCATTCATCGAGTTACAATAGTGGTGATTATGTGTTAGTAGTGAGTGTTTATTGTTTTAGAGTCATGATATATGTAAATTTTATTGGATCAGTTACAATAGTGGTGATTTATGTGTTAGTAGTGAGTGTTTATTGTTTTAGAGTGAGTCATATGATATGGGTAAATTTTATTGGATTTATGAATGAGGATTTTCATATGGCTAGATTTGTAAGATGATTAAATACGTAGATTTACAAAAATATAGATTGATTATTTAATAGATTAATGTGATTTGTCATGTTCTGGGAGTATTAGTTATGGTTAGTTCTTAATAAGGTTAAGTTGGTGTTACTTATCGAGCTTGGAGAGGATCACTACATGTTATTTTATAAGGTTAAGTTGAGAATTGTCTATTGAAGACATTCTGTACCCATAATATTGTCCTAGTTAATTTGTGAATATTGTCAGTTTCATAGGATGATTCGGTATTGAGACTCGAGGTTGTGCAAAGCACCTTAAATATGGTCTGAAATGTTTGTCTTAAATGGAACAAGTGATAGGTTAAAGATGTGGTAGTGAAGAAAGAGGGGCTTTTGCAAGATTTCAGAATGGGTGTAAGTGTTGATGAAGACCACTGAGACATAGATTAATATTATTGTTATAATATGTGTTTTCATTGTTTTCCATGTAAGCATTAAGGGAGGTTGTTGGAAGTAATGCTTCCATGTTATGTGTAGTTGTCATTATAAATTATAAGGAGTTAGTCTAGATGTTATTGTTTACAATGTATGAGTTATAGTCATGATCTAGATGTGTGGAAGTTAGTAATTTATATCCTATATATTTATAACTATGGTGATAAATAAAGAGATTACAACTTTGTGTTGTGTATAATCTTTTTTTCTTTCCATTTTTGGAATAAAACTAATGGGACCGGATTATTCACACAGCTATGGTAAATGGGTTAGTGGCTCATGATATAAGATCATAATCTGGTTAAGGTTTTCTATTTTAATGGAGCATCTTGATGTGACTTGTCTGCAATATGGCAAGATATGTAACTTGTTTGTTAAATTTGGTAAAAGCTTTTCAACTTAGCTTGCCCAGGTTTAGCACATATTTACTGAGTATTTGATTTGGAGAATGATCCTCAACTCCTTAGCAGCCATAATACATTTGAACCCGCTAATAATATAAAAATTGAAAAAAATCTACTTAAATCTATGTAAATCACCGAACTTCTGCCATAACGCATTCTAATATTCTCCAGACCTTAACGAAATGTTTGAAACCTTTAATTCTCACGAAGGAATTAAAAAGTTATGACTGGACAAAAAATTACAGGAATTTTTTAAACTACAGGGAGTATCTTTCCTGTAGCGTTCCCAAGGCAAAAATTTCAAAAGCTAAGACTCCATGATCGTCCAGCCACGAGGTGAAAGATGCAAATTTGAAAACCAGCTTAAAGGTGATAGACAACATCACAATGTCTCAGCGCATTTTCATTTGACTGTTATTTTATTTAGGAATTTAGACTTATGTGATCCATAATATTATTTAGAGAATTTTAGGCAAAATCACATAAATAATCATTTGTCGACCCGTTCGAACCAACCAGTGTGGTTCATGGTCAGGACAACTTGTCCTGACGATGAACCACACTGGTTGGTTCGAAACTTGTTGACAAATAATTATTTATGTGATTTCGTCAAAAGTTCTCTAAACAATAATATTTTATTTGTCTTCAACCATTTCTATTGTTATCAAGAACATACTCTGGCAAAGCGAAAAATTGTTTAAAGCAATTAAACTACAGTGAGATGCAGAATCATGTTGCCAAACAGATGGGTAACAATGTAAGCCATACTCCCGCGATAATTCTATTAACTTACATGAAGTGGTTTGCAAAATAAATGAAAAGTAGTTTACAGTACATAGATATTAGTTATCTCCTTTTCCTTTTTTTCTTCAAGCAACTTCATATATAAAGAACTTGAAGTTATTTCCACTATGGCAGGAGACCACCATTAACTTCATATCTAAAGTACTTGAAGTTATTTCCACTATTGCAGGAGACCACCATTAAAACTCTGTAATGGTGGTTTAAAGACACTAACTAAATTATAATACACCGAGCTGGCACCAGTCGAAAGACATGAAGAGTGGCAAACGAAATAGATACCTATTGCAGGCAACTCTTCGATGCAGAAACCCGACGCTAACAGTGTCCACCACGCTTATTGTTTGGATGCAGAAATAAGATCTATGTATGCAAATTCATTTTGGATTACTTTCATTGTAAAAAAATAACGAATTGTTTTTAGTGTGATTTAAAAAAAAAAAAATTCAGATAAATTTTTTGGTCTAATTTCTCTAAAATATGACAGGAATTTATTGAAATCACAAGTTTGATGAGTAACCTCACAATAGAAATACTCTAAAAAAATTTCAATGTGTTGAATCCAGATAAACACTTAAAAAACTAATTTAAATAACACAAATTAAAATTTCACTGGTCACTAAAAATAACGCCAAAAAATAATTAATAAAAATCCAATTTTTTCATTAAAATTTTGCAAAATCTTACTTACAAACCTGTTATGGACCATTCTTAGATAATTGGTTAATGTGGAATATTGGTCGAGGAATGGTTTGTTAAGGCCTTGAGGATTGCTCGGTATGCAAAATGTTTGCAGATTGCATTATTAATGCATACAGCTCCAAATTAATGCACACGATTGTTTCGAATACTGCTCCAAATTTTTTTTGTTAATGCATTAAAGATAAATGCGTGAGGAGTTAATGCAACATGCATAATCACCATTACAGCAGTTCTGGTGTAATAAATGTTTTTTTCATTTTTATAATTAGTGAAGATATCGTCCGCAAGGGCTAACCAGCTTGCTATAGGGTATTAAATGCCTTGGTACATGCATGTCCTATAACAATATAACACAGCTTTTATTTTTAATTTATGTAGCTACCAAAACTGTGTGTTATATTGTTATAAAGCATGCATGTACCAAGGCATTTAATGCCCTATAACAAACTGATTAACCTTTGCCGAATATCATCTGCAACAAAGGATTGTTCACACACTTGAACCACTAGAGGTAAGTTCTAGGTTTGATTACTAAATAGTATCTACGGCCTAATTGGTAGACTGTACTAAACTATTTCACGTTATCGTAATTGTTTTATGAAAAACTAAACTATTTCACGTTATCGTAATTGTTTTATGAAAAATGTCCATCCCATTTAATGCCAGATCTAATGAACCGTAGTTAATATTTTTCTTTAAACTATTTTTTGCCTCACAAATATAATTTAAAGCCCATAAAAATGGTCAAATGTGTATTCATAGCTCATAAAAACAAATATTCTATTTGTTTTTTAAATCTAAAAATAATTTTTAATTTCGAAAATTGTTTAATACAATATGTATATTAAAATTTATAAAAAATTAGTTTAATGTAAAGTTAGCATTGACATCAACACCAATTACATATAATTCGCATATAAATTAATAAACCAGCATAATAAAATGTAATATATAAAAAAGAAATTTAGTAATTAAAAGGTAATTTTAATATAAATATGTAATAAATATAAATTTTAAAAAATACTAATAAAAAAAATATTATTATATACGAAGATATGGAGAAGTAAGATGGTGTAGATTAGTTAAAAATATAAATTAATAAATTTTGAAATCATAAGATTTATAATGGGGTATTTGCTCTAAATAATAAAAAGGCAGTAAATGAAATAATCTAATTAAAAATAAATAAATAGATTAATAATTGGATAGTAAAAATAATAATGAGTTAAATTTGTTAAAAAAATAAATTAATATATAAATTTATCTAAAAAATATAATTATAAATTTCAAACCTTCTATGATATCATTGAGTATCATATATATGATTTATTCACCACTTAATAATATTTTGGTGAATTCATATATAAGATAGAACTTTGTCATGCTCCACACTTCACTATGTAGGGAGTCTATATTCTCCATAAAGGCTTTTTGGTATATTTGGGGGCACCATCTTATCTAGGCTTGTTTTCCTCCAAAGTATGAAGACAATAACCACTCCCCCAAATCCAGTGATAGTTCATATTCCCAAAATTATTAATGATATCTTTTCATTTATATAATGCAACCATCTTGCTTCAACACTGCTTTTTCTACCAACACATTCCATTGATTTTGTCTTATTCTATTTGGACCTTTTAAGGGAGATCCACACAAACCCTTATTCTATTTGCAGCTTGGAAAGGGAGACCCACACAAGCACTTATTCCTTTAAATGAAGTTACATGGAATGTCTCAAATTGTGTTCCCTTTGGAATTAAGCCACAATGATTATTAAATGAAAAATTCACAGCTCCCAAAAAATGCAATTTAGAGAGTTCGAGGAATCCCTCCAGTCAAGTTATTTTTGGACAAGTCCAATTGCTCCAAAGTAAATATGGTACCAAGAGATGCAATAATTTTCCCTTCCAATTGGTTCCAAGATAAATTCAACAACCTCAACCAATCCAAACATCCCATACTTGTAGGTATTTCAATTGTAAAATTATTGTTAGACAAATGGAATATTCTGTTGAAATAAAACAAATATTTCAAATACTCATTTTTTTTTATCACAATCTCCATTTCATAATTTAATACATTGTTCCAAACCCTACGACAACTTTGTGGATATAATATATGTCTTGCAAATCCTCAAAGTTTTTCATAAGGTATTTCTCCACTGAAATTTTTATTGGATAAATCTAGTATGTCCAATTTCATGAAATTTGTAATCCATTGAGAATATGACAAGAAAACTTATTATAACCAATGTTCAAAATTTGTAACTGAGGCTAAGATAAATATGGAGGAATTTGCCTAGTAAATGTGTTTTTCCTTAAATCTATTACTTTTAAGTTCACTGGAGTTGGCCAAATATAAAGGGAAATACACAATGAATTTATTCGAATATACATTGAAAATTACCATAGAAACTGGAAACCTTATGTCCAGATCTCTAGTAATTGAATTTTGTGAAACTTCAAATATTTGTAATGAACTACCAAAGATGCTTTGAGGGATTTCCATTTAAAATGAGGGATTGTAATTTGGTACAATTTCCTAGCGTTGCAGGGATGTGGCCACTAATTGAGTTGTTTTGAAAATCGAGTTGTTGCAACTCAACAAGACTACCAAACTCTGTTGGTATGGTACTAGTGAACTTATTAGAAGAAAGGGTGAGGGATGATAGCTTAGTACAGTTGCTAAGAGTTTGAGGGATGTGGCCACTCAGAGAGTTTCCTCTCAAGTCAAGCACTTCCAACTTTACTAAATGACCAATCTCTGTTGATATGGTACCTTTGAAGTAGTTATAAGAAAGCGAAATCTTGTGAATAAATCTTAGGTCAAGCACTCGCAACATTTTAAGCTTCCCAAATTCATGTGGAATTTTATCTATCAAATTATGATGAGAAAGATTCAAAGTATCCAAGAAGGAGAGGTTGTTAATAGAAGGGGAAAGGATACCTATCAAATTTAATCCAAGAAGGATAATGGCAACCACTCTTATATTGTGTTCATTGTAAGTGATACCATACCATGAGCACACCTCCTCTGAGTTCTCAGTTGTCCAATTGGACAAATTTCCAGATGGATCTTTGATATGTTTCTTGAAAGACAAGAAAGCCAGTAAGTCCTTCAACAACATATTATTTTTATTCAAAGGAAAATCTCCAGAATCAAAAAGAGGTTGAGAAGTTAAACCGTTGGCCATGTGATCGTAGAGCTAATCATCATAAAAACTATCTTCTAGATGTGTCTGTGAATATGGCTTCCGGTTTGTATAATTCGTCGTTGGTGTGGCTATAGAGGATGCCATGGAGACAAAGCACAGAAATATCAACAAAGGAAGGGCAAGGACAACTTTAACATCCATTTCTCTCTATCAATCACTGGTGGTAAATATAAGCTTCAATGCTTGAGGTATTTTCTCAACTATGCAGATAAATATAAGCTCAGTTTCTCTCATATAAAGGCCTTTGCATGCATTGTAAAAAAGACAAAAGTTAAAGATGGAGAAATTGTTGGGTTGCTTGGGACAGTCCTGAGGCAGGGTAAGAAAGTCACCCTATTGACCAAGGGTTAGTTAGTCTCCCAATATTGACTAAGTAGGAAAGCCATGTTGCACGACACATGCAGGGCCGGTAAGAAATTTGTGTTGCTGTCAATGGGTGCTTAGCTCGAGTGGTTGGGATGGTGGTTTTCCATCCTATCCACCCAGGTTAAATTCCTCGAAGGCATGTCCTATTATAAGGTTGGAGGGATAGATGTCCCTTTGGAGTCTGGGATCCCGGCTCCAATATCGGTCGTCTTCGTACGTCTTAGTCCTAGGCTGATCTATGAGTTCTTGATATATGTGGCTTGCAAATTGTTGCATATATCTGGGGAGGTTGCTAGTTCTCTATCAAATATTTAGTGTTAATAAGAAAGTCTTGTTTTCGGGGTCCATTATTTGAGGATAGTGTTGAATATTTCGCGGTGTTTTTTTTAATAGGACAAGCATGGTAAGAAAAATGATTAAAACTAGCAACTGAAACTAGAAATTGGACCGAGAGGTAAAAATAATGTTGATGGGAGGAGCAGGTAATGTGGAAGGAAATGTGGAACATTGATAGGAAGATCGGGGAATGTAAGAGATGCAAAGCATTTTTGTATTCATATAAAAGTGTTTTAGAGTTGTGAAGTTGAACTGTTTTTGCAAAATATTTGGTATCAACATAGTAATATAGATCTAATTTTCATGGGTGTGAATAGACCTTTTTCGAGGATGTTAATTAGATTATTTTTGGCATTGGCATTTTAGTTTGGAAAATGATTATTAAAGTTGTCCTTTATAAATAATTAAAAATGCCCGCTTTTTGCAATGAGTGTCATATTTCACCAAATGTTGGTCTATGAATGCATAAGAACTTATTGTATCAATGTTTTAAGTAGCGCTAGTGACTCGTTGTTCCCACACATTTCACTTTTTTGTAGAAGAGACATGTTCAATGTGGACGTTGTAATTGTTTGTCTTATTAGTTGGGTATTTCTATGAGTTAAGAGTAGATGATTGCATTGGCCCTTTTCTCATTGACGTTGTTTGTGATTTTAATTGACTTGCCAATAGGTAGCATGATTTCAAGTGGAAAAGGGTTAATTTTGATATGTTCATGCACTGAAGTTATTTTTTTCCTCTTCTATTACACTAAAAAATTGTGTTTGCGAGGCACCAAAATATTGACGAAAACAGTGAAGAAAAAGGGAATTAATGTTATTTAGCTTTCAAATAGATATTTAGATATGTATTGTTTGCTATTTGTAGTACCATGACAGGGGTTGGTTTTGGACTTGTACTTTGTAATTTTGATAGAAGTATTGTCATGTGCATTGTCTTATTTTTTATGGTTTTAATGTGAAAAGTTAGTGTGCATGTTTTGTATAACAATTATTTGTTTGTAAAGTCTAGAAATGGGTGAGAAGATCAAAGAAAGGAAGGAAAGTAAGGAAACAAAATATAAAATAGTGAGAAGAAATGAATGGGAATGTATGCAGTGGAGGTGTGTTTATAAGACATTAAAAAGAAAGCAAAGTGTTACAAAGAAATGGTTTGTGTTATCCATGAAAGTAGAAGCATGGGGTGGATGGGACAAAGGAAATGTTTGTAGTCGGACAACGAAAGTGTGTGATTCCCCATTTGAAAAAATGCTAGTCATAAATACAAGTTGATGCATGGCATCTACAACACCAATTGAGATTCAAAGTTGGGACACTGTCGAGATAATATGAGTGGTGATGCCTGTTTGCATCCATTTCATGTTTATGGACGAGGACATGCATGAAATTCTTAATCCTTTTAAGTATCTGGAGAGTAGGGCACAGATGATATAGAGGCAAATTTGGGAAGAGTAGGAATCGTGATTGTATATCCAAAAGAGTAGCTTCTTGTTCATATATTTCCAAGAAAAATTGGTAGAGTTGGGAAGCAGAATGTATATTCATTTGCATGTTCAAGCAAAAGAAAATGTTATAAGTAAATATATAAATTAATAGCTGAAAAGTAAAACATAGAAGATATATAGCATCAACATGTGACAACCACAACACATTAAGAACAAAGAAGGGAAAAAAGAAACACAAATGTGGTTTTTGTTTTTTTAACAACAGATGAGGCAAAACATCTAGAAATGCATTGTGAAGGAAGTTAATCTACCTTGAATAGAATGTATTCAAGGAGGTGGCTACATAGATTTGGAGTCAAGGTACATTTCCTCTATTTTCGTGTGTATCACATAAGTATTTTCTTGCATGCGTGAGTATCGCGAGAAATAAAAAATGGGGGAGATGCACAGGTCGTTCAACGATCTAACTCTAGATATGGTTGTGAATGTTAGGCCTTGCTAATCAATGTTTCCAATGTCGATTGTCACTTTTTGAAGGGTCATGCCTTGTGATTTGTGGATTGTTAGGGCCCATGTCATGTGCAGCAACATTTGTGTGCAAGAGCCCCTTGTTACATGGGGAATTGGCACACGATGTGAAACATCCCATGGTGGACCTTTGTAGTGAATGAAATCAAAAACAAAAAATGATGGGAGTTATCGGGGTTGAGAACCAGATGCATAGGAGATAGCCACAACTTTTCCAAGTGACCCATTAATAAGGCCTGCTTCAATACACAAATTGCTTGTTAGGATGACTTGTTATCCAACACATAGAAGTATGTTTGCAGCGATTTGTTCATCCCCTTGAGCGGTAGATGGAATTTGTTTTCTTTTTTGGCTATGGCAACATGCAAATGACATGCTCATTTCTTTTGGCATGGCTTTATTGTGTAGAGCTATAGTTGCATTAGTTGCATAAAGGTGCATATCATTGTCAAAAAAAAAAAATCTCGTCAGGTAGAAGTTTCGATTTTGTGTGTGTCATGAGAAGTTTCCAATCATCTAGTACAGGGGTTGCATTGTGAAGACTAGAAATGAGTTATCGGGATGCAAGCTAAGCAGCGCCCGCGCCCTGTTGGCGAAAAATTGTATCAAAGCTCTGCCAAAGAGAATTGCCAGGAGATGTGCCCACATACATTCGTGTATCTTTGACATGTGGAAACTAGTCGAGGTCACCTACAAGGATTACGAAGCAAACACCAAATGGGGTGCTTACATTGAACGGGAATGCCTCAGGAAAATGGTCATCAAATTGAGCAAGTGGGCCAATGAAGCTCATCTCATCACTGAGAATGTATTTCACATGTTGAAGTTGTTCTTGAAGCTTTAATAGGGATTGACATTTAAAAGGTTGCATAGAGGATACTATTATGCGAAGTTCGAAGTGTATTGTAAGTGAATTTATGTGGAATGTTGGAACACCTATTGGAGAAAGAAAGAGTAAAGGGCTACATCTATTGCCATAGGTAGATAGGAAGGAATTTTTGAGGCACTCAATCAAGAAAGGTTTGTCAGTTCTAGCAGTGCCTTGGATAAGCTTCTTTAGCGATGGGTTGGAGGCATCGCTAGAAAAGCGGGAAAAAATAATATTGAAAGCCATGTGTTGGCTTGAAGACAAGGAGGAAAGGGAATGCATAGTTGGGGAGGGGATTTGGTGCAATCATGTGGAGGAGAGTTTGAATTCTATGAAGAAAATTGTCATCTCTTGAAAGTTTGAAGGGATAATGGAATGGACCCAATTATGGTTTGCATAGAAGTCACCGTAGGCAAGAATTTCTACCTCATCAAAGAGAATATTGTTACTTGGGTGGAGTTGAGAAAGGAATTGCCATTCATCCATGTCCATGGTGCAGTGGAAGTATGGTTCAACAATAGAGTTGTTGGGAGAGCTAGGGAGGGGCAGGTTTGCATGTGCACGATGGACATGCCATGCATGATATGTGTTTTTAACATGTTTCCAATGCGCGACAATTGCCTCATCATTTGCGCCAATATCATGTGGTATTTTATGAAATGGGAAGTATAAGAGAAGTTCACTCTAATAGAATTTGATATAAAATTCTGAATTTGTAGATGGAATAGAGATATAGCAAGGAATGATGCATATGACCATGGAAGGGGAGATGTGTTTCCACAATGATGTCTTAGGACGGGAGGAAAATGACCAGGAACGTGCATATTCAATAAGAGACATTGATTCAGGTGAGGGAGGTATTTTCATGTATGAAGTTATAAAGTGTGTTGTTGGAAGATGGTCGTCTAAGCTATGTGAGACACGTTTGAAAATTTTTCTCTTAACATTAAGGGAGACAAAAGAGAAGTTGTATTTTGTTAGTGGGAGTTTTTGGAGCATGTGGTATGTTTCTTGTGCACCAATTTCCTTATCAGCAATGAGCTCGGTCAAGATTTTGTGAACGCCAGTGATAGTCAAGGCGTTGATGGGAGAACTCGTGGAAAATGTTGTGAAGGAAAATCCCCTCTGCGAACAGAGGCGATCCATCTAATCCAATGAGTGGGTCTAACAACAAACCTAACTATCAAACACACACTTTCCTAGCTTATGTTTGACAAATGTAGAAAGAAGGAGAAACCTACCTCGTTCTAATGATAATCGCTCGATCCTTAGAGATGGCTTTGAATATTTTGCTCCAAGCCTCACTCCTTAGTTGTTCTTCACATTCGGGAACCTGCAAGGAAGATAAAAGTATTATGCAAGATACGAGAGTATATATAACATACATTAAACATAAACTACTTAACAGGTCAAGGAACCTTAAGCTAATATCATAAACATCTATACGATTATGGAAAGTGAACATCAGATGTATATATTAATAAACTAAAAAGGTAAGCATACAACCTATGTCTTCATGTTGGAGCCCTCCTTTTGTTGGATTTCCAAGTCCAAGCAAAGGATCTTCAAACACTCCTTCTCCAACCTAGAATGGGTAGCATGTAAGCATAATCTCAGCATAGGGATGAAGCAATTAATGACCAACCATTTGGGGATGGAAGGGAGTGAATTTATAGGAAGGGAGAGGGAGTTAGGGATCCAAAAAAGAGGGAGGAAGATCCACATATCAAGGGGAAATCCCATGATGATAAGATCAAGAGGCCCAAATGAGAGAGATCAACCACATCAACAACAACCAATATCGAGCTCGTTGTTCCAGTAGGTTTTAGTGAGCGAAGCTTCTCCTCTAGTTTGTGAAAGCTTGCCGGAAGAGATTCCATGTGGGATTTCCTATGAAAACCCATGTTCGCATCACAAGTGTATAACTGAGAAACCTACCATCAACATGGGAAAGCAGTAAAGCAAAATGTGTTGAGGCAAAAAATTAGGTTTCCAGGCAGCCTTCTCCAGAATGGATTCAGGGAAGTTTTCGTTTGATTCTTCAGGGAGGATTTGGTTTGTATATCATGATTGATATGCTGCATAATAGTCAATGTTTTGGCACTTTGAGATATGGCATGGGAAGTGAACACGAGATATGACAAAATACTATGTAACATATGTCCTCTAAAGCATGTAGGCAAAATAGAGAGTGATGGCTGAGATGATTTACAAGTCAGTGCAAGGAAGAGAACAACATCGTTAGGAGACTTGCAAATCAAGAATATACATATATGTATATGAACTCTCAGATGATCATGTCTAACAATACAGGAATAGGCATCTAATAACATGACTTCAAGGGAATGTTGACTGTGATTGGAAGGAAGGTAGTATTCTCGAGTAAAGAGGCACAGTAAGGTGTTATAAGTTCTGAACCATTGGGCATGGAGTCACAGATTGAGGCATGTGAGCGTTTTCTTGGTCACAAGGGGATACGGAGCGGGATAGCCACACAGGATACAATATTCAGGCTTCTGAAAGTACGGAATGAATATCAAGGATGAAAGGCAAAAGAGAATCATTTCATCATGCTGACAAAGGGGAGAAGTGGATGAGTGGGATCCCAGAGCAGTTAAGAATTCCAAAGACATGCACTCATATATGAAAGAAATAGGGTAAACTAGAGCAGTTAAGAATTCTAGCTCATGACTGTTTCAGCAGAAAACATTGAAAAGTGCATAAATTGAACTTAAGGTGTATTTAAACAAATCTTAAGCTATTCTTTTTTCCTGCAACTTAGAAAGGTGGAAAGATGATAAAAACATAAAATAAACAGGGAGGAAGAACACTTATTGGATCATGCAGAGACACAGGAATTCCGTGATCATTCCTTGGCCAAGAGAAAACAGCAAGTTGTTTCGCAATCCATGCTTTCAACAATCTTTGATTATGAAAAATATGACAGTTACAATGCGAGTCTTTACTCAGAGAAATTGCTGGAAAGGAAACTGACCAACAACTACTACTACCAACCAACCAACCCTTCACAATATCGCTTCGGGTGGTATTTATAAAAAAAATATCAGGAAGACATCATTACATTTGACCTTGACAAGTTGGCTTAGAACTCTTCGACAATCTAAATGCTGCTGAAATTAAATGCAAGTAAATATTTTTTTGACTGCACTGGGGCAGCTGAATCAGAATAGGTGATGAGGTGGCCCTTGGGGACCGGATGTGGTGCTGCTGAAGTGAATGAGCTGTGGGGCTGCATTTTGGCTTTGGTGCGAATTGAATGTGCAATTATTACGATTTGAGAGCTTCAAGTGACTTTGCTCTCCTTCTGTGAATCTGCTGGAAGATATTCAATTTTCTCTTGCTTTGGGCCGCCGCTCAAGATATTCTCTGATACACTTTGCCGCTACATGGATGGTTTCCGCCGTCAACTGATACTCTTTGACATGCTTGATACCTGTTGATTTGATCTGATACACTTTAAACTCTGTGATTGATTTGTTGTTGTCTTCAAACCAGATCCTTTGGCACGCTTGGGTGATTTTCGGGCTTTTTCGGCGCACAGTGGGCTCGGCAACCGAAAGATTCCCTAAAGTTTTCTTGAAATGGCCTATTTGCCGTAGCGATGCATGAATAGTGCTTCGCGCTATTCGCGCATCGGAAACTGCCTCTGTTTCTTGATCTGGAGCTCCGAAGTGCGACTTTTCTTCCTGCGCGAAGCTTTTTTGGCTTTTCTGGCTGCTGACTTAAGCAAGGTGTCGGCTGTACGGCGGATGACGTCAGCTGTGGGTCCCTGGTACAGCACGACGTGGTGAGGTACTGGATAAACTGTGGTGAAGAGACTCCGATGCGATATCGCGATATCGCGTCGGCGGGAAAGAGGGGGATCATTGGGTTGGGCATTTGGTGCTTGCGACTGCCGATATGCAATATCGCGATATCACATCGGCGGAGAGGAAAGGTGGACGGGTTGGGCACTCAGCATTTGTGATCGCCGATCGCCGATATCATAATATCGCATCGGCGGGGGACGGATGGGCTATGCTTGGTATGAATGAGAGAGTGCAAGGTTGCGACGCGAAAACGGTTTTGAGGGGAAAGGTAAGTAAGTGAGTGTGAAGGTCATATAAGGTTTTCGGAAGGGGTCCGACTACCTCGGGGGAGTTTTATACTTTTGGAAGGAGTCCATCGTATTTTGGGAAGTGGTTAGGAGGTTAGGCTCTTCCTTAGTTTCTGATAAACTGAGCAATTCCCGGGAACTGATATGGTTATTTTTCAACCAGGGGAGGGATATTACATAAGGGATTTTTAGTTAATATTAATACGGGGATGGGAAACATAGGGAGCTAGATAATAATGTTAGTGGTTAATATGGAGATGAAAAGAAAGCGCTAAGTTCGAGAGACTTAGGCTGTTGCAGGGGTTAGGACCATACTTCGGGAGAAGATATGGAACAACTTCGAGTAAAGCAGATCTTTACTCAACCGGAGTGATGAAGATGATGAACTTAAGAGGTGTCAAGTAGATCTTGACCTCTTTTGGGGATGTTAGTTAATAATGGGGAAAATAGAGAAGGGAAGTCAGTTATACCTCATTTGAGCCTTTTTTGCTTACATATCTTTCCTGATTATGTTCTGCATGATATGATGCCCGCAAACTTGGAACTTGTCAGCAATTCAACAGCCTCAGAACTACCTACCCAGCCTACTTTCCTAGCATTTTTTCTTCTTTTTCTTGGGGGTGCACATAGACTTGCAAACCCATCATACATTTTCTTTTGATGCTTTCCTATCTACATACTACCCTTATTTCTTCCAGAGCCCAGATTAAACTGTTGGACTCTTATATTTCTCTACCTATCTAAGAGTCTGCCAAGATTAAACTGTTTGGACAGACTTACAATCTCTATATTCTAAAAAAAGAAATTTAAACCTAGGGAGACCAAGATTAAACTGTTTGGACCTCCCTTTAACTAACAGTAGCGATACCAGGAAAACTTTACAAAATTTGAAGGCAATTGAATGAACTTGAAGTAGCCTTCTTCATATGGAGACTGTTTGAGCAAATATGGAGCATTGCAGCAAGCAAAGTATAACATATTTGGCCTGTGAAATGCCAATCATGAAATATGAATACCTGCTGCAGTAGGAGCTAACAGTGGCTCCACTCAGGGATGGCTTCTCCTTGCGGGAAGTCAAGAACAGCAGGCCAGAACGCCTTGATTTTTTAATTTCTTGTTGTCCTCTGCAAAATTTATTTTCTTCGACAACTTTATTTCTTCTACCTACCTACCCTAACCAGCAACTGCTTTGCCATTAGGTAAAATCAAACAACCAGTGCAGCCATTTAAGCAACTGTGACACGAGATAATCTTGCTGACTGATCGTTTCTGAACGTAAAAGCATCATTTGGGCGTGTGCTTTTACAACCAAAATTGTGGCCTCCATCACTTGCCGCTGAAGCTTACGGTCTTCACTGAGGAAACATGTCAAAAAAATTTTGTTAAGCCAAAGTTCCATATAATCTGCGATTGGATCAATGAACTTACCCTGCGAGAGAACTTCCTCTGCTCTGTTTGAATCTTCAATAGAATCATGTAGAGTTTGTGAATCAGCAAGTGGCGGCATCTTCTCCTAAGTTGAGGAAGGGAGACTTTGGTATGATTTGGAACCTTCTGGGTCAAGGGGAGCAGCTGCATCTTCGGTAATGAGCCTAGCAGATGATCCTTCTGTCTTTCCCTTGGATCCTAGATCACACAGAATCCTCAGGTCCTCAGGCAGAAGTGTTCCCTCCTGAATATGGGCATGGAAGCTTAGGTATGATTCTGAGTTCTTTGGGCTGGAAGGATCAGTTACATCGTCAGTAATGACCCTAGCCATTGATCCTTCTTTCTTTCCCTTGGAACCCAGATCATACTCAAACTGTAATTCAGGAGACAACATTATTTCCTGCTGAACTGGAGGAGAAAGATTTTGGCAAAACTCTTGAGGGTTGCGGAAATCATAAGACTGAATTTGAGCTCCCAGGAGTTCAATTTCGTTCTCATATTTTTCCACAACAAACTCAAGGAACAATTTATTTCGGCCACCACGTATTTTTGACAATATCTTTCTGAAAAAATTTTCATCGAGCTCAAACTCTGATAAACTTTCTCTGCATTTTTCTAAAGCTTCTTCAATCGGAAGTTCTTCCCAAGATTCGGTCATTCTCTCTTGTTGATAATACATGGGGTACTTGGCTGTAACATTTGGTTGGTTCCTCAGTGGAGCCTTTGATTGAAATTGAAGTGGAGTCGCCAGGTGGATGCCTGGACTCTGAAGTGTCTGATCTCTGTCCACCATCAAAGATCAAAACTAAACATGACAAGCCTTCAAAAATAGGAGCACTTCCTCCATTGGGGTTTAAAGATGAACCGAGCACTTGAATCCCCAATGGTGCGTGTAGATACAGGTCGACCGAGGCTTTTACAAGTTGGTTTCTTCCACTGTAGAGCTACAGAGTGGTTGTATTGATTTATCTGAGGAGGTCCTCAGTGGAGTCGCCATTATGTTATCACTCAGGTTGTCCCTAGGCTCCTATTAGGGATACGGCCGAGGTAACCACAAACCAATCTTCTGATTGCAGGTTCTAGCCCACCTGCAATCGAAGAGGGCTCTCTCCTTTAGACTCAACCTTAGTTGATGATTTTAGGCTAGCTTTCTGATTTCAAGGGAATGTTGACTGTGATTGGAAGGAAGGTAGGATTCTTGAGTAAAGAGGCACAGTAAGGTGTTATAAGTTTTGAACCATTAGGCATGGAGTCACAGATTGAGGCATGCAAGCGTTTTCTTGGTCACAAGGGGATACAGAGCGGAATAGCCACGCAGGATACAATATTCAGACTGCTGAAAGTACAGAATGAATATCAGGGATGAAAAGAAAAAGAGAATCATTTCATCATGCTGACCAAGGGGAGAAGTGGATGAGTGGGATTCCGAAGCAATCAAGAATTACAAAGACATGCACTCACCCTGAAAGAAACAGGGTAAACCAGAGCAATTAAGAATTCTAGCTCATAACTGTTTCAGCAGAAAACATCGTAAAGTGCAGGAATTGAACTTAAGGTGTAACAAAACAAATCTTAAGCCATTATTTTTTCCTACAACTTAGAAAGGTGGAAAGATGATAAAACATAAAATAAACAGGGAGGAAGAACACTTATTGGATCATGCAGAGACACAGGAATTCCGTGGTCATTCCTTGGCCAAGAGAAAACAACAAGTTGTTTCGCAATCCATGCTTTCAACAATCTTTGATTATGAAAAATAAGACAGTTACAGTGCGAGTCTTTACTCAGAGAAATTGTTGGAAAGGAAACTGACCAACAACTACTACTACCAACCAACCAACCCTTCATAATATCGCTTCGGGTGGTATTTATAAAAAAAATATCAGGAAGACATCATTACATTTGACCTTGACAGGTCGGCTTAGAACTCTTCGACAATCTAAATGCTACTGAAATTAAATGCAAGTAAATCTTTTTTTGACGGCGCTGGGGGCAGATGAATCGGAACAGGTGACGAGGTGGCCCTTGGGGACCAGATGAGGTGCTGCTGAAGTGAATGAGCTGTGGGGCTACAGTTTGGCTTTGGTGCGAATTGAATGTGTAATTATTACAATTTGAGAGCTTCAAGTGACTTCGCTCTCCTTCTGTGAATCTGCTGGAAGATATTCAATTTTCTCTTCCTTTGGGCCACTGCTCAAGATATTCTCTGATACACTTTGCCGCTACATTGATGGTTTCCGCCATCAACTGATACTCTTTGACATTCTTGATACCTGCTGATTTGATCTGATACACTTTAAACTCTATGATTGATCTGCTGCTGTCTTCAAACCGGATCCTTTGGCACGCTTGGGCGATTTTCGGGCTTTTTCGGTGCGCAATGGGCTCAGCAACCGGAAGATTCCCTGAAGTTTTCTCGAAATGGCCTATTTCCTGTAGCGATGCGTGAATAGCACTTCGCGCTATTCGCGCATCGGAAACTGCCTCTGTTTCTTGATCTAGAGCTCCAAAGTGCGACTTTTCTTCCTGCGCGAAGCTTTTTCGGCTTTTCTGGCTGCTGACGTAAGCAAGGCGTCGGCTGTACGGCGGATGATGTCAGCTGTGGGTCCCTGGTATAGCGCGATGTGGTGAGGTACTGGATGAACTGTGGTGAAGAGACTCCGATGCGATATCGCGATATCGCGTCGGCGGGAAAGAGGGGGATCATTGGGTTGGGCATTTGGCGCTTGCGACTACCGATATGCGATATCGCGATATCGCATCGGTGGAGAGGAAAGGTGGATGGGTTGGGCACTCGGCGTTTCTGATCGCCACTTGCCGATATCACAATATCACATCAGCGGGGGACGGATGGGCTATGCTTGGTATGAATGCGAGAGTGCGAGGTTGCGATGCGAAAACGGTTTTGAGGGGAAAGGGAAGTAAGTGAGTGTGAAGATCATATAAGGTTTTCGGAAGGGGTCTGACTACCTCGGGGGAGTTTTATACTTTTGGAAGGAGTCCATTGTATTTTGGGAAGTGGTTAGGAGGTCAGGCTCTTGCATAGTTTCTGATAAACTGAGCAATTCTCGGGAACTGATATGGTTATTTTTCAACCAGAAGAGGGATATTACATAAGAGATTTTTAGTTAATATTAATACGGGGATGGGAAACATAGGGAGCTAGATAATAATGTTAGTGGTTAATATGGAGATGAAAAGAAAGCGCTAAGTTCGAGAGACTTAGGTTGTTGCAGGGGGTAGGACCATACTTCGGGAGAAGATATGGAACAACTTCGAGTAAAGCAGATCTTTACTCAACCGGAGTGATGAAGATGATGAACTTAAGAGGTGTCAAGCAGATCTTGACCTCTTTTGGGGATGTTAGTTAATAATGGAGAAAACAGAGAAGGGAAGTCAGTTATACCTCATTTGAGCCTTTTTTGCTTACAGATCTTTGCTGATTATGTTCGACATGATATGATGCCTACAAACTTGGAACTTGTCAGCAATTCAACAGCCTCAGAACTACCTACCCAACCTACTTTCCTAGCATTTTTTCTTCTTTTGCTTGGGGGTGCACTTAGACTTGCAAACCCATCATACATTTTCTTTTGATGCTTTCCTATCTACCTACTACCCTTATTTCTTCCAGAGCCCAGATTAAACTGTTGGACTCTTCTGTTTCTCTACCTATCTAAGAGTCTGCCAAGATTAAACTGTTTGGACAGACTTACAATCTCTATATTCTAAAACAGGAAATTTAAACCTAGGGAGACCAAGATTAAACTGTTTGGACCTCCCTTTAACTAAAAAAATAGCGATACCGGGATAACTTTACAAAAATTTGAAGGCAATTGGATGAACTTTGAAGTAGCCTTCTTCATTTGGAGACTGTTTGAGCAAATATGGAGCATTGCAGCAAGCAAAGTACGACATATTTGGCCTGTGAAATGCCAATCATGAAAAATGAATACCAGTTGCAGCAGGAAGCTAACACCTTCTACACCAGCACATAGCGTGGTGGCATCCATACCTCCTTCTACACCTCTCACATCTTCTTGGGGCATTCCACTGGTTATGTTTGTGACCTCGTCACTTTTTCTACCTTTTTTATGTGTTTATGCCTTCTTCTAGCTTCATGTTTGGAATGGGGTCAAACCCTAGTTAATCTATAGGAGCTGCAATATTTACTCATGTCTCATCTCAACCTACAATGCCTACTTTTACCATGGGAATTTTTAAAATTGGGAACATGTTGGGGGGATCGTCCATTGCTTCTATTGGAATATGGTAGTCATGGTGGGTATTTTCATCATGTGAAGAAATATAAAATTTAAAATTAAAATTTTCCTCCTAAATAGACAAAGTTAGCCTCTATTGTTTGAGTTGGCTAGGCCCCTTGGAGGCACCCATTTTACCCCCTTTGGAAGACTATAAATATGTGAGCCTCTCCTCCTCATTTGGCACATTGATGATCTATTCTTTTTCCTCTTTTCTAGCGAAGGAGGAAGGAAGAGGAGGCTGAAAATATCAAGGAGACTTGGAACTTATTTCTAGTCAACTATTATGTATTGTTTTTGGATGTATTGATGAGTTTTGAACTCTCTCTCTCATAAGGAAAGATTTGTAGGTTTTCCCCTTGTGTATTTTACATTGTCCCTAAGCCTAATATATGTGTCTCTTGTCTCATTGTCTCATGGTTATTTTCTACTACTCTTTCACGTTTAATGGTTTAAATTTTATTTTGTATACCTGATTAATGATATTGAATATTATTGATGCTAATTGATCATTAGAAGTTGTTATTTGTTCAAGGAAATTATTTTTTCTATTTTTTGTGAAGCCTAGAAATATCAACATGGTATCAAAGCTAAGAAAGATCAAAGAGCAGTCTAGGGAAGGATAGGAGGCAAAATTCATGGATGAAGAAACCCTCTCTGCCTCTCGCTTTAACACCCATTGCAAATCAAGTCCAATCCAAATTTCTAAGTTTAATTATGGAATATAGCTCTAAGAAGACACTGAAGTTCTGCAGGTGATACGAGATTTCAAGAGAAATAAATTCCTCGGTACATGTCTATGCAAGAGGACTAAAATTCTGAGATTTATTGCTAGATCGAGGTCAGTGGTACAAATGCTAGTTTGAAGAACTGTGTTGATGATCTAATGTTAGGCCCCTATAATACTAGTGTGTTCCCCTTATTGTTATTGTTAGTGTAGCCCCCTATTGTTATTGTTGTGCCCATGTATCCCCCATGTTGTTATTTTTGTGGCCCATATAAGCCCACAATTGTTATTGTTGTGCCTGGTAGAAGCCCACTATTGTTATTGTTGTGCCCTTACATTATTATTGTTATGTAGACTTGATTATATTTGTGACCACTTAGACTCCTATATATACCAAGGAGGTCTTATCATTTGTATCATCCAAGAATTGTTCATTTATGTAATGTAAAGGAGGTTTCCCCCTCGAACCGGAGAAATTTTAAGTCGTTGATCTATCTTTTCTTCTCTTCTTTTAACTAGTTGCGTAACATTTGGTATCAGAGATTTGGATTCTAGGGTTTCACTTCTTCAAACAACCATCTTGGAATTTTCGCTATAACCTTTTTTCTATGAGGCATCAGAAGGTGAAATTTAAACCACACGGAGAAGAAATATTCATGAACTTCATGTACAAATTTCAGATCTTGGTTCACGATATTTTGGGATATCTGATTTGAGGAAATTATGGTTTTTGTAGGCTCCAAAATTCCATCTCAAACAGGTGACCTAGGGAAAATCATCATAAAATTCTATCTAAGGATCATATTTGAATTTCATCAAAAGTTACTAAAAATGCACGGACTGTAGTTTTTCAAGTATCATTTTCAAGGATGAAGGTCAAAACAGTGACATGTGGCACTCTATACAAGTTCACTCTATTGATCTAGTCTATAATCAAGTCATCGTGGGAGATTGATTATAACTCTTTCTTGAAGAATCCAATATTGGTTTGAATTATGGGGTTTGAAAGAAGACTTAGAGGGATACTACAAGATGAAAGTTCAGAGCTTAGAGATATGAAATTATAGAGATACAACATTTTCAATATCTAGCTCCTAAAAATCAAGAAAAAGGTGTGTATTTTTTTAAATTTTGCATAACTTTTGTTTGAAAACCCAGTTTGAAGTTATTCAAATAGGCATAGTGAAGCATATATATCATTGTTTGATTGAAAAATGCCTCGACACAAAAAATGGACACACCTAGTAAGAAACCAGAAAGTTCATCTATGATGCAAGAAGAAGAGGAAGAAATGCAACATGATATTTCAAATTTACGAGATCAAGTGCAACAAATTTTGCTCTCGTAAAAAGTAACAAAAAATGAATTGTGAGCCATGATGAATGATAATATAAATGGTATAAAAAGGTACATGGGAGTTTTGAATGATGTTTTAAATCGTACATGGAAGCAATGATGAATGCCATGATAAATGGGTTGAATGAAGGTTTGACAAAGTTGCTAGAAGAAAGTCTTCCCAATTATGGCAAGGTAATCCATGAAAATCATGATGAGGAAAAAAGGAATATGAAATTATGATTTTAAAGACTCCAATGTTGGGTTTAAGAACCACCACATTCCAAAGATCGATATGAGGAAGTTTGATGGCAAGGGTCAGGTAATATGGAGACTACAGATGGAGAAATAGTTTGATCTTCATGATGTGCACCACACACAAAAGGTACACATTGCATCTTTATATTTAGAACCTAATAAGTTTGTATGGTATCGATGCCTTTTTTCTCGTAAACCATTGTCACTTGGTCAATTTTTACAGAAGAAATGATAACACATTATGATGATACAAAGAGCAACACCTTCTTTAGCCAATTGATAAATCTCAAACAAAAGGTTTCAATGGTGGAGCACATTTAGAACTTCCAAAAAATTGAATATTAGGGTAACTAATATTCCAAAGGAGCATAGGATTGATGTCTTCACAAGGACTTTAAAGGATAACATCCAACATGAGGTTCACCTTTGGGAACCTGATTCATTGGAGAAGGCATTTAGGGTGGCAAGAAAAGTTGAAAGTAAAATTATGGAAACAAGGATAAAGATGGAAGTGTTGTTTCTCCTAACCTTCCACAACCTACAAAGTTGACACCACAAAAATTGGAGGAAAAAAGAGAAAAATAGCTTTGTTACAGTTGTGATAGAAAATACACTCAAGGTCATAAGTGTGTTGATAATAAATTATTCTACATAGAATATGAAGAGAAGGAAGAAAAGGAACAAGAAACATCAAAAGAGTAGGATGTACACCAGGAAGAAACCCCAAAGAAAGAAGAAATGAATCTGACCATATCTTGCAATGCATTGGTAGGAATTACCACTCCTCAAACTCTCAAGATAGAAGGATATATCAAGAAGAGATAGGTAATAATGTTGATTGATTCGGGTAGTGCTCATAACTTTATTCATTGTAAGATAGCCAAGGAATCAAATTTCTTCCTATACCCAGCACCAAAGTATCAAGTGATGGTTGCAAATGGAGGAACTATAAATTCCTTAAACGCGGGGGGCTTGTTAGAATTGCCTGAAGTCCTGGACTAAGCAAGCTCGCCCAAGAACCTAGGAACATTATAAATTTCTCTGGAAAGTGCCATAATATCAAGCTAACCATTGGGGAATATGTATTGAATAATCCAATGAGTTCCATTCTAATTGGTGGTGTTGATGTTGTACTAGGATCTAATGGTTACAATATTTTGGGACGATAGCTTTTAATTATCAAGAACATTTCTTGAAAAAAAATTGGAAGGAAAGGAAGTTGAATTAAGGGGTATCACAGGGAAACTAGGAAAGATAATCATCTCTAATGACATGACAAAGATTCTAAAGAAATAAAAATGGGGTGTGATTTCACAATTATTCTCACTAGAGGTTCAAACATCAAAATCATCTATTTCTCCACATCTCCAAAAATCCTTGGACAATCATTCCAAGGTATTTGAGAATCCCAAAGGCCTCCCACCTATTCGTGATCATGATCATGCTATTCATTTGATTCAAGGAAGTGTTCCTCCAAACATAAGACCTTACAAATATCCCTATGCACAAAAGAGTGAAATTGAATGTATGGTTGCAGAAATGCTAGAGGCAGGTATAATTCAACCTAGTCAAAGTTATTTCTATGCTCTAGTAGTATTGGTGCACAAGAAGGATTCATCATGGTGTATGTGTCTAGATTATAGGGAGATAAACAAGCTCACTATTAAATATAAATTTCCCATTCTTGTCATTGATGAATTGTTGGATGAATTACATGGAGAAATTTAATTCAGCAAGATGGATCTTCGTTTAAAATATCATCAAATTAGAATGAAGACTGAAGACATTTCGAAAACAAAATTCAGAAATCAAGAGGGTCATTACGAATTTTTAGTCATGCCTTTTGGTCTTACTAATGCACCTTCAAAATTTCAAGGTTTGATGAATTCCATTCTCAAAATTTGTGTTAGTATTTTTTGATGATATGCTAATGTACAACAAGTCTTGGAAGGATCATGTTCAACATGTTGACAGGGCGCTCAAACTATTGGAGGAGAAACAATTATATGCAAAAAACTCCAAATGTTTCTTTGGAGTACAAGAGGTGAAATATTTGGGTCATATCACATCTTATGAGGGTGTTAAAGTAGACCCTAACAAAATTAAAGCCATCAAGAAATGGAAAATCCCCATAACCATAAAACACCTTCAAGGATTTCTCAAGTTGACAGGGTATTATCACAAGTTTGTTAAGAATTATGGGAGAATATCAGCGCCTCTAACAACATTATTGAAGAAAGATACATTTTCTTGGACTCTAGAAGAAACTACGGTCTTTGAACATATTAAAGAGGAAATGTGCCAAGCACCGTTTTTAGCTACGCCTGAATTTAAAAAAAAACCTTTATTGTGGAATGTGATGCCTCAGGAAATGGAATTGGAGTTGTTTAATGCAAGAAGGAAGACCCATTTCTTTTGAAAGTCATCTAATCAAAGGAAAGTATTTACACAAACCAATTTATGATAAGGAAATATTGGAAATACTACATGCACTAAAGAAATGGAGACCTTACCTAATGGGAAGACAGTTCAAGGTAAAAAAAATCACGATAATCTTAAATATGTTTTGGAACAAATATTATCTCCAGAAGAGAAGCAAAAAATGGGTTACAAATTTGTTGGGTTATGACTTTGAAACCATTTACAAAAAAAGGAATCAAAATGTTGTTGCAGATGCACTCCCAAGAAAGGATGAGGATGTGGAAGAATTTATTTATTCCATTTCTATTATCCAACTTGATTGGATAATCGAAGAAAGGGATGAATGGAAGAATGACGAAGAGGTATGGAAACTCATTCAAAAGTTGTAGCAAGATCCAAGTACATCTAATACATTTAGCTGGAAAAATGATTTATTATGGTATAAAGATCGCTTATATCTTCGTAAGAATTCCTAACTCAAGCAAAATATTCTTTTGGAATTGCACACCTCCCCCTTAGGAGGGCACTCAAGATTTTTTTAAACTTACCACAGGGTCAAGAAGGAATTTTTTTGGGATGGCCTTAAATATGATATTCAAAAATTTGTGGAAGAATGTTTGGTTTTCCAAAAAAATAAAGTTGAGACAATTAAGATCCCAGGTTTATTACCAGATTTATCCATTCCAAGTCAGTGTCGGGAGGAGGTCTCAATGGATTTTATCACAGGTTTACCCAAGTCTGAAGGAAAGAGTTTCATCATGGTGGTAGTTGATAGACTTACCAAGTATGCACATTTTTATGCATTACCTCATCCTTTTAAAGCTAGTACAATTGCTACTACATTTATGGAAACAATTCAAAAGCTACATGGAAACCCAAAGATTGTTCTAAGTTACGTAGATCCCATTTTCACTGGAAATTTTTAGACAAAATTATTTTCTTGCCTTGGTACTCAATTAACTCATATCTCATCTTATCATCCTCAATATGATGAGAAAATGAGATAGCGAACAAATGTTTGGAAGGATATCTTCATTCCTCTGTATCTGATAAAAAAACACAATGGGTCAAGTGGTTACCTCTAGTTGAATGGTGGTATAACACTTTCTTCCATACTGCAGCAAAAATGACCCCATTTATGGCACTTTATGGATATCATCTACCATCCATCAAATCATCTTTAAGAGAAAATTCTAAGTTTCAAGCAGTGGAAGATCATATCGAGCATCAACAACAGATTCTCCAACTCCTAAAGGATAACCTCACTCTAGCACATAATCAAATGAAACAACATGCATAGCAGCATCACAGTGAAAGAAGTTTTGATGTAGGCGACTAGGTATTTTTACAGCTACAACCATACAAACAAATGTCCCTCAAGCAAGCTAAGAAGGATAATAAATTATCACCAAAGTACTATGGTCCTTACAAGGTGTTGCAAAAGATTGGTACTATGGCATACAAATTGGAGTTGTATGCATCTTTCCCAGTACACCCAATTTTCCATGCTTCATGCTTAAATAAGGTTATCGATGATAAGCTCCCAATTCAAACAATGTTTCAAGAACTTGACGAAGAAGGAAAAATCATATTTGAGCCTGAAGAAGTCACGGAAACAAGAACTCGACAACTACAAAATTGATTAATTTAAAAGTATCTCATTACGTGGAAGAACATACCCACTGAAGATTCCACATGGGAGGACGAGAACTTTATACAAAATCATCCATAACTACTCAAGCATTGAGGACAACATTTTTTTGAAGGACAGGGGCATGTTAGGTCCCTATAATAGCATTGTATTCCCCTTATTATTATTGTTAGTGTAATCCCCTATTGTTATTGTTATGCCCACGTATCCCCCATGTTGTTATTGTTGTGCTCCATAGATCCCCACTATTATTATTTTTGTGCCTACTATTATTATATTGTGACCCCTTAGACTCATATATATACCAAGGAGGTCTTATCATTTTTATAATCCAAGAATTGTTCATGTATGTAATGTAAAGGAGGTTTCCCCCTCGAAGAGGATAATTGTTAAGTCGTTGATCTATCTTTTATTTTGTTCTTTGAGATTGTTGCATAACATCTAAATAATGATGAATCGATCTCCTCAAATCAAATTTATCTATATGGTTTAAATTTCTGAGATGTGGTTACTATCCTAATTTTGAGGTCTAAATTTTGTAATTGATCCAAAGCATGATCCAAGTCTGTAATCGATATGAATTTTATGTTGAAATTTTATATGAAGATTCCAGTTCTTGTTTCATATCATATTCTTGAGTTCTTAAGAGATCCAAGTCTCTATCATCACAAGAAAATTGATCTAAGCTCCAAACCCGTGCCATGAACCAATTCTGCAACTAAATTCAAGCCTTAGTAAAATGACAAGTTTGTGTATGGATTTTGTATGTCTCTGTTATGGAAGGTATCAAGTCCAAGTATCAATTCTATTGTGAAATTGGGCCATCTCTAATCACAAAAAGATGATTGATGCTAAGTTGATGAATAAAGAGTATCTCTATGTCATCTCAGGGATTTGATGTATCTCTGTGACAAATCTAGAGATCAAGTTTGGGCCCCTCTGTGGCATACAAACATATATATCCATGTGGTATCCCAATTATTTCCAAGATGGAGGAAGGTTTAAAGCCTGTAGATCTGTGTTATCCAAACTTGCATACCTTTGTGAAAAAAGAAGTTTTGAGTCTCCCTTTGTGATACATCTTTGATAGATCAAAAGGGTGACTGAGTTATGTGACATTATTCAAATGAGTTAGTCCCATCGTTGACCAAGCAATTGTGATGTGCTGTGATCTTGTTACTAGGATGTGTTACTGTGATATGATCCAAGGCTTATTATTATGGCTAGTCAAACTCTATGATATGATCTAAATCTGAGCCTATGTAGTATAAAGCATGATCCAAATCTAGTACTAAGATTCTAATGAAAAATCTAACTCTTGTGGTCTACCCTAGTAATGTTTGTGGTCAAGAAAAGAATCTATGTGATGAAGAAAATTTATGTTGAAAATTTATAGGTATCCATGGCATCTGGATGGCATCTCTGTAATGTATCTCCTCTAATTGAATTCATCTATGTATGTTTATGATCCAAGTTCAATATGTAAAGACAATTTCTTGTGGCTTGGTTCTACCTATTATAAAAAGGAAGGTCGAGTCCCTTATATGACTAAATCATATATGAGGTACGTTGATGTTTGAGAACACATAAGAGGAAAATGGTGCAAGCTCTTGTCACTGGTGTGAACACAGTAGTCCAAATGTGGTGACCATAGATGTCTAAAAATACGTTGAAAATCTCAGGTATGTGATGGTATTTTTTCATGTTGATAATCATATAGTGGTTGTAGTATAAGCTTTGTTCATAATATGTTTGGAAAACAATCATTTTCTTTTCCCTATGTAGTTTCTCATAACTAGCTGGAAGGATTATTAGAGGACTATTGGTGAAGTCTTAATTAAAATGGTTCCCCATTGTTGAGTTTGGTATCTCTATGAAGATCAAGATCATCCAAACTATGGTTGTTCAAAATATATGAAAGGAAACATCACGTTTGAAACATGTCATCACTGTGACCATAAGCCCAAATTAAAGACCTAGTTTGAGGCCTACGGAAGGGGTCCAAAATATGTATATCAGTTCGAGCTATGGAAATACAATTCCAACCAAGTATTTATGAAGTAGTAAAAGGTTTGAGTTACCTTTTTTGTCTGAAGTGAGGATTGAATTTCCTTTGTATATAAAAGATAGTCGAAAACACATCATTAGGAAGTTGCCTTGAGGGGGATAAGAAATGAAGATTCTATCAATTGTTGGTGTAAACATCTTAGTTGATGACCTATCCTATAGCAAGATCCAAAATTTGTTTTCATTGTTATTTGTAAGTGAAGTTTGAAATGGGAGAATTTGATACAAATGAATATTGATCTAAGTGCTCTAGAATGTTGTGCTACTATGGATCAACATATTTAAAGTCATATGCATTGTAATAGAAAAAAAGGAAGGTCACTTTAAGTATTTCATTTATGCTAAGTCTTATATGATGATATGTATATTACAAACATCGATGACGATTCTCTTCAAGGGTTTCCAAATTTGAAGATAATGCAACAATAAGTGTTGAATAATTTGAATATTCTATGGAATCTAAGGTTTGGTAGATTGGAAGACTTGACTAGATTCTAGAGTTTTGAACAAAGATTTGTTTGAGGTTTTAAACCATAGGTAGAGTTTGGAGAAGAAATCCTAGGGATTATGGACATGTTATTGCCTAAGATGCCCACATAGATTAATGTGGGAAGAGTCCCTAATCCCACTAGGTGTGGCCTTAAAGGAAAAACACTATGAGGTGGGGTTGTCGCCTATTCTCAACTCTCTCCATTTAAGATCTCTCCTTGTCAAGCTAAGGGGGTGGTCCCTAACGAATATTTCTAAAAGATAAAAGGTTCTAGGAGGCGATTAGTAAGGCTATCATCATCCAATATAACTTGAAATAAAATTAGATATTAATTTAGAAAGTATAAATATTTATGAGCATATAAATATCAATAATATATATTCAATTAATTCAATACAATATCCATCAAGACAAATTATACGAGACCAATTCCTTCAAATATAACTCGCAATAAATAATTCTCAAAAAGTAAATCACAATACTTGCAATGAAATATGATTTCCAAGATACAAGATTAGAAGCTGCAAGACAAGTATTAGCTAATAAAGGAAAAATATTATATACAACTTTGAGAGATGAGGAACACAGTGAAATAGATCTTGAAATAAGATAATGCTTGTACTTAAATGGAAGATGCCCAATTATGATGTAACATATAAAGGACAACTAGCAATGAGCACAATAACATGAAATAAACAAGTACAAGAATATGAAATGATTACAAGTAAATATAATGCTCACACCCCAAATTGTACAATAATCAATTGTATGCAAAATGTTATCAATGAGTGTGTGAAGGAAAGTGGTCTTGGTAAATTTTATTAAATGCCTATTCTAAGGTTTGACTTCCCATCAATTCCTTCAACTTGGCAAGGAGTGAGGTGATTGTAGGAAGACTAGGATGAGGAAGGAAAGGCCTCATTAACGATACCCCCCTAGGAATTCAATACAACCTGCATGCCTTCGTTCCTACAAGGGACTCAGCCACAAGAGAACTGTGAGGTCACAAGTTTTAACCTTTGTTGCAAACTCAAATTTAGGTATCTATCAACCAAGCTTATGCTTAGAGGTAAATTTTAGAGATCCTAAAAATGCAATTTAGATACTAAGTTAAAACAATTCCTTAAAGTGAGATTTTACAACTAAAATAAAATGCTTCAAACATGAAATGTCTTATGAATATCAATTCGCAAATACCATTCCACTTATATGATCAAATGAATTGATTAATAAAGTGTGTTTAGAGTGTTAAATGAGCAATGAAGCAAATTCGGTTTACTCAATGATACAAATGACAATTAAATCAAGAATGAGATTAAGAAGTTAAACTACTTCAATGCAAGTGGAAATTAGACAAGTGAATAATGAAATTACTCAATGACAACTGATTGAAACTAATTGCAAAATGAGAGCTAGATATTATATCTATCAATTAAGTGATGCAATGAACTAAGTTAACAATGCAAAATGAACAAGTTAGTGATTATATCTAATGGCCAAGCTAGCAAAAGAAATGAAACAAGTTAGTTACCAACCATCAAAGAGATCCTCCTTCCAAATGAGGGGGGAGGGATATCAAGGGGAAGAACCCCAAGCTCCCTCAAGAAAATATTTATTTTATTATTATTATAAAGTGAAACCCTCTTAGAAAATAATGAGGGTTTTAAATCCTTAAGGATGGTTTACAAAGATGGAGCTTCAAAGAGTGATAGTCTTCCTTAAGGGATTACAAATGAAAATGAAAGATATTTGCAATGGCCTTTTGAAAGAATTTACAATGAATAGCCTCCCTATGAAGCAATACGCCTTTCTCCAAGGATATTCTACTCAAAATATAGATGTTCAAGCTTTAAGAGAATATTTGCATGGGATAGGAAGAGACACACTCTCTAAATGCTTGTGGCCAAGATGATTAAGGTTTCAAAAAATATAGATCTTGATTCACAATCCTCCAAGTGATTTCTCCTTCAAAATCGAGCTTGAAATGATCCTCAAAACCCTAGTCGTGTAGGTTTTAACCCCGTAAAGAAATTACCTGTATAAGAATTCTTAAAACAAAAAATAAAAAATGGCGAGAAGATTTACCATAAAAAATATATACACAGATATTTTCCCCCAGATCCCAAAACCAGGACTACTAGATTGATTTTTCATTATATTCCTTTCAATGTTACTATACACATATATACATGTCGAAGCATCCATAAACCCCAATCCATTAACCCTAGATTAGAACATAACTATAGTTCCCTTAATTGGATCTAAAAAATACCATGCGTAGAAAGCCATCATGCCCAAAACCAACAAAACCACAGGTAGGTCCGCCCACCTAATATAGGGTCCAAAAAACAATTCCCCAGGGCGCTGCCTCGAACCCCATAGAGGGGGACTACCAACCCCCTCAAACCCCCCAATAGGGGGGGCTTTCACCCCCTTATGACCCCCTTGTTGCACCTCGTGCAACAAACAGAGGGGGCTATCACTTTCCCCCCCCCCCCCCACCCCCCCCCCCCCCCCACCCCTCTTCCCCCCACGTGTGAGGCTAGACATGGAAGAATATAACACACACCCAACAAGCCGTCCAGTATCTTTGGAAAGGATGGAGAGAGGAGAAGGGTGATGCTTGATCAATAAACAAGGTAGGATTTAGCTTCAAAAAATTATTTGTCTCTTTAATCCTCAATCATCAACTTGCAAGAAAATTTTGTAAGAGAGATCTCCAAGTCAAACCCTGAATCTTCCTTCAGTGTTGCACAAGCATAAAAAGGAGATCCAAATATATACAAGATAAATATACAAGATAAATATATATATATATATATATAAGGGTTAGAATATGAACAAAAAATACAAGTTTACATGCAACAAGAGTATGAGGACTATTAGATGCCCAATCCACTAAGGGTTATGGTGAGGAAGTTGAAAAGTCGAAGGGAGTCGAGGAGACATAGGAATATGAATCCAGTGATCATGTAAAACGTATAAATGTACATCATTTTGAATAGTAAATGCAATGAATGCTTATTATTTCATATCATGTTCATATTCCATATGTGTGTTTAACATGGTATCATAGTAGGAAAGCTCCTTCCCTACTCAAGTGTGATCTAATGGTATTTTTTGGCCTTTGTAGACCTATTTCTATGTGAATTCGACCTCTGCTCCCAAACCACACTTTACAGTGCTACTAGCTTCTTGTTACTATTTCAATTTTTTGCTGGAGCCCATTCTCTGTGTTTGTTAGGCCTATCAGTAACGTATCTTCCCACCATTCCAAATCTAGCTACCAAGTGCACCCATCCATCCTGGCTACCAAAGGCACCTAATAGTTTATAACAATTTTTACTATGAAATGCTTGGTGTCAACCTCTTCTCTTAATCAACCACCCTTTCGATAATATTTGGTAATCGATCTCCTTCCCTTGTTTATGTAGTAGAAGACAGCATTCATTTTTATCAATGACATGCCTCCTCTACCATTCTTATCACAACATTCTGACATAATGTATCATTTCATCTAGGGCTCATTATGGGCTCATTCATTCTTTGTCGTATTCCCTGCCATCTGTCCATTACTGAAAGGAAATTTTATGTCATTAATCTCACTCACTATTCTGAAAATAACGCTCTGAATTCATTCACTCCGAATGTTGATCACTTAGACAACCACTGTGATAGTATGAACATTCAACTATTCAATCATACAGAAAGAAATCAAAGAATTTATGTTTCTTGACTATTTGAAAACATCATTGTTTTCTTGATTGTTTGAAGTCATTTCCCTTCCAACCTCCTTTAGAACAATGGCTATGCACTTCTCGAATTCAAAATCTAAAGACCTAGAGCCCGGTTGATAGGCAAAAACCCTTAGATTGTCATATGAAGCCACACCTGCTTCAACAGGTCTAGCATAAACCATTTTCCTTTGTTGGAAACTTCTTCAGAACCACCTCAGATCTCATTAGTTGCATTCTATAATGAAGCCTTCCACAATAGATTCTTACACAACGGTTTGGTCCTCTCCAATTTTGATATATATATAAAGATGTTTTCAGAGAAACTTGGTGTAGCAAGACACATAGAGTAAAGTGAAGGGATTTGTAGCCAAGTCCGAGTTTTTGGGGGGCTCATTGGTATCATGTGTAGCATGCCTGCTATGACAATCTTGCTGCATGAAGAGCATACTCTTTGCCTCATCATTGTAAAGTTTGATTTGGGCATTTTTTGGTAGCTATTAAGATGGCCGCATTATTCTAAGCCCCCAGGTTAAGGTTTTGACTTCCAAAAGGCAGTCATCTTGAATGGTCGTCGTCCCATTTCTGCACATCATTTTCATTCAACTTGCGGGTTAAGCAAGAAAACACATGCAAAGTGTTACATGGGGGTCTCTACATAGACATGTTAATGATGACTGCATTGGATGGCTAATAGAAGTTGAGAAAGGCTAATCCCCTGAGCATTGTTCGCAGTACCAATAATACATTGATAATAAAGACCGATAAAAATCATGCTTGTGAGCAAAAAAAAAAAAAAAAACATGTACCAGGCTACTAGGGGGATGAGTGCAATCATGTTTGGAAGGAAAATAACTCTCAAGGAAGAAAAATTATTACTGAAGAGGTAATCATCATTCCTATTTTTATCTCCATTCTTTTAATTTCTTAGACTTAATCTATTGATCTCTTAATGCATGCTAGTGATATATAATTTGGAGCGTTTATTTGTTTCTGTGTGATTTGGTTTCAGGAGAAGCTTCCTTATGTTTATATTCCAGTGATCATTACAATAGTATTCTGATCATGTGTAACTTCTCTTGGGTGTGGGAATCCTTAATTTGAAAGGTTGTTTTTAGTTAGTGTAAGGGTTGTCTAAAAATTGTTGGGTTCTCTTTTATGTGTCATGAACACAAGACGCAAAGTGGTGCTACTATGACTTGTCATCAGACTCAAGGTGCCACTTGCACTTCTCCAATCTTCAGAGACTTCCCTAGTACTCAAGCGACAACAACTTTGCATGTTATAACTTCGGCTACAATATCTACTAAAATAATTCTCTTGTTACAATGGATCTTAATTACGGTTTGTGTTGTTATAGCTTGTGGGGTTTTGAATTTTTCAAATAATTTGAACATTGGAGACCATTGAGGTTGCAAAACTTTGTTGAGGCATGTCATTTAGCCTTTTTCAATGAGGATCTTTTATGTCAGTTTCTAATTCACCTTGAAAGGAAGAGATCTATTTCAAATTTACTTGAGAAATTGAAGACAACACTCTTTATTTGTTGTTTTCCTCTTGAAATTAAAAGATGTCTAGGCTTTATGAGATTTTAGAGTTATTAATAACTCTAATTTTATCTACTGCTCATAACATATTCCAAATCAGTAAGGACACTCTCTCTGATACTTGAACATGTTTAGAAAATGCAAAAGAGAACATTGAATTTTTGCAGCTTGAGTCTCAACTACAACGAGATGAGCTACAACAACATAGTCATCATTTTGAACTTATTTTTATCTAGAAAATTCCTCTATTTAAGTTCAATACATACTCCCATAAGCTCCTAGAAATTAGTTTAGTCAGTAACATTGAGGCTGACTCCCATCATGTGCCCATTTCAGGAGCATATTTGGATGCAGGTGTGGAAATTTAGGCTACACTTACCAATCCAATCATCCAACCTTGGGAAGAGCTTGTCAACAATAAGAATAGAAAAGATCTTGGATATGATAAGGAGGTGTCTTTTAATACTCTAGACTACTCAAAGACCAACAAATTTTTAAAGTGTTGGATTTCTTCAGGATAGTTCTTCACTTGTTTCTTCTCCTCCTCCACATTCATAGCAGATTGTGAAATGCCAACATTGTGACCGAGTTGGCCATGTGAAAGATCATTGTTTTGATATTCATTTATGTGAGAAATGTGGTTAGTAAACTCATCATGCAAACAAAATATTTAGAAACAAGCCTCCTGCAAGAACGAAGATTCACTTTGGATGGATCGCTTCTTGGCAATGGGATTCAACAACCAAGAAGATATTTCACTCATATCACAGCGTTTGTTCACAAGTACTGAAAAGTATTACAATTGGGTTTTCATCATCTTCTCACTTTGTATCTGATAGGGGAGAATTGATAGTCATATACAAGTTTCAAATATAAATCAAGAGATCTTGAGCCATAGCCTGAACTTACAGCCAGAGACAACCATACCTAGATTCAGATTTTTAGTCAGAGACATAGAATCCCCTAAGCATGCGTTTGGTTGGTGGACTTCGTTAAACCATCTCAAGTTGATGACCTCCCTTTTTTCAGGTTGAAGGTCTCCCTCTTCAAAGCATTAAGGAGCACTTCCTCAAGTAGAAGACTTCATATTCTTGCCAGATTTGGAAGAGTTTTGGGAATCATACTAAATGTTCCAGGTTGAGACGCAAATGGTCTCCCTTTCCAAAACAATAAGGAGCAATTCCTCTAGTAGAATACTTCAGCTTCTTTCCATATTTGGAAGAGTTCCAGGAACTGCACTAAACATTCCAGTGTTAGTGGTCATCCTTAAACCATCACTGGTTGAGACCTCAAGTTTTCCCACCTTATGTCATCTTTTCAGAGAGCACATTCAGCCATTGGTTGCCACTTTTTGAATTATAGCTCTCTTCTTGGCCTCATATATACCCTTTCAGATTAAGAAGGGAATGTTGGACACCTAATCCACTAAGGGTTATCGTGTGGAATTTGAACATTCAAAGGGATTCCAAGAGACTTTGGAATATGAATCCAATGATCATGTAAAATTTATAAATGTACATCATTGTGAATAATAAATGCAATGAATTCTTATTTATTCATATCTTGTCCATATTCCATCTGTGTGTTTACCAAGGAAAACTCCGCTCTTGTGCAAGCAAAAATAAGCTCTCAAAAAAGCTAGATCTAACAATAAAAGCTCATATAAATAAGTAAATTTGAATTCATATTAATGATATTTGCAAGATATGATAGAGAAAATCCCTTTTCAATTAAATTCATTTGATAATCCTTTGAGGAGACTCAATGTGGGTTCTTCAATCTTGAACCCTTTGAGAGTTGGTTGGTTCAACTGAAAACTTCCCCAAATGCTCAATCAAAAAATAAAAGTTCTCTACACACTTCAAAAGATTTTGTTAAATACACAAGGGATTGGATAGCACAATGAAAGAGAAAACTAGGGTTTAACCAAAAAACCCACTAGTGATTCTATATCTAGAAGGTTTCTCTAGTCCAAAAATTTACACAAGGTAACTTACATAAATTAATCCCAAAGGCATATGAAACTAAAAAATTTAAGATCAAATCATGTTAGAGAAATAAGAGAAAATAAATCAGAAAAATATCACCATAAATCATGTAACCCCAAAGTCAACTTTATTAGATCAAAAATGTTTGAATACAAATTGCCATAGAACTTCACTATCTAGTAGCTCGATTATAATATGATTCTACAATGAGGAGCCTAGGGCTAAATTTATATAAAAATATGAGAGGAGAGCCCCTCCAAGTGGAAAATATCTTGATCCCAAGTGCTAAGCGCTAGATCCAAGCTAAACAATTCATATCCCTTCATTTCCTACGCAGATCTTGAGGAGGAGAAGTTGTTTTGACTAAAGGAATGGTTGTGTTGAAAAGATTTGATCTCGAAGTGGTTTGTACTACTTAGAAATGTTTTCCATCCTTTTTCCTTGAAAAATTATCATTCAATTTAACCATGTTGGACCTTCTCCTTTAAAAAATTTGATTTGTTGGGACAATATTTGCTCTTCTGGACCTTCAATTTTTTCTAGGTACTTCTCATGCTTGATTTGTGGAAGTTCCATAACTTTTTGACTTGACTCTCTTCTTGGGAAAGCCCACTTCATTTTTTAAAAATTTCCACATGGAGAGAATTTTTATTTTCTCTCATTTTGTTTTCCGGTTAATTTTTGGCTAATTGTTTGCCAGTTTTTTGCTAGAATTCTGAAAATATGGGTTTTGAGGGGCAAATACATAATTTGTTTACCCTAAAAGTGTGTCTAAATAGAAAATTGAGGTGTATAGGTCTAATTTTGAGTACTCATACCCCCTACAACTTATAGACAACACTTAATACATTTTACATCAAAATTACATAGAAAATCCCTTCCGAAGGGGAAGTTTTGACAATTCAAAATTGACCCCTAGACTTAACCAAATTTTGTGAAACTTTAGAGATGCTCTATTATGGTAATGTACATTGAATGTAGACACTATGACTCTCCTAAGACTATACCATCAAGCCGCACTCTAGATTTGGGGTATATTTGGGGGAAAAACTCAATTGATATAAGTGTTGAAAAACACATAGGTTGAGGAAAGAAAACTCCCTAGATTGAACTCACTTGCTAGTATTGTCTTGAGCTACCTAGGACTTTTTTACATGACTGTTTTCATCATAAACAAATCATTTTTTACAATATCCCTGCAGGGCTTGCAAAATTTAGAATAGATTAAAGAAAAGATGCAAATGAATTTATGGAATTTTGACCTAATTTGATGGTGCAGGAATGCTTTGAATGTACTCTAACCATGGAGTCTCCGAAAAATATTCAAGTGAAACTTGAATGGTAAATAGGACCAAACCCTAGATTTGTTTCCTTCTGCTTGAAAGAAGAAAACCTAACTCCTTAATGATGTGGATGAGGTTAACTCCTTGATGATGTGGACAAGGTGGAATAGATCTAAGAAGGCTAAGATCAAAGGGAAGCCGACACATTCTCAAGAGATAAGTACTTTCTTTTCTTTATTAATGTTTCATTATGAGTCTCTTGTCTTTATATGTCTTTCTCGGTTGTATTTGTTCTTCCTTAGCTCACTAGTGAGGATTGCAGGTACATAATGAAGACTGCCAAGTTGTGGAAATTGTGGAAAAATGATGGAATAATAAAGTGACAAGAAGACTCATGATTGGATGAGATCTGGACTCAGAGGGAGCAAACAATATTAGCCTAATTTAAGCATGTTGTGATCCATGATGAAAAGAAGTCATTTGTGACTTCGAAAAAGAAGATGGCTTGAAGTCTTGAAGGATGACGTTGATCCTAATTTGTTGAAGATAAGCCTGTGTACTTTTCTTCTATGTGTTGATGATGTGTTTTCTGACAAGGGTAGAGGTCCTCCTAGTCTAGTCTAGGAGGGTGTTTTTTCATAAAGGAATGAGCCTAATTAATTTCTTACTGAAATTTGGCATAATGAACTGCGATTCCTTGGACATAACCATGATGAAAATTTCAAGAAGCTATAAGAATTTGTTGGCGACTTGATGGATCTTTATATTTGGCTTGTTCAACCACCTAATTGTTGACTATGTTTGGACTGGATGTATTAAAGGAAGAGAAAGAGCACTTCTAGGTGTTGTGTTGGTCTGAATGACATGTATGTTCTTGTTGCATGTAACATGATTGAAGCTGGAAATGTAGCTGATTTGTGATGCAATTTGGCTTTGGAAGTTTCTTGTTGATATATTTGATCTTGTGTTGGAGTCAATCATGGTATACAAGTTTGTTGATGATCAGGTTGTTGATGTTTGCTTCTATAAAAAGACCTGGTTGAAGTTGAATGAACAGATGGTTGTTGTTATTTGTTGGATTCAACCATGGCACACTTTTCTACAGTTCATGTTTATGTGAGAAGCTTGTAATGGATGACAATCCCTTTGGAGAGGGAGAATTGATTCATAGCATCATGAATCTTCCTTATGTTGTGGCCATAGCTTTAAAAATCAGTTGGCATGAACCGGAAACTGGTCAAACTGGTATGTTCATTAAGCAATTGGGTCAAATCAGGAAAAAAACTTTGTTTAAGGGCCGACTTCGCCAAAGAATCACAAAAAAACAGTAAAAAATGCCGGTTTATGATGTAACGAACAATTTATGGTAAAACTGGTTGGTTCCATCATAAACCAGTTGGTTCATTGCCAAGGCCACAATGGACTGTGACGGACCCACACAGAGTCTTTTTGGAAGCTTCCTGGGTGTTTTGGAGGGAAGGTAAGGGTTGTTTCCCTCCAAAAACACCCTCTCCAAGCCATTAAAAGGAGCTCACCCCCCTCATTTTCCTTACACATCTCATTTGGAGTTTTTTTGAGTTTCATTAGGAATTTGGAAAGTGTTGAATTTTTGCTTGAGTAGTGGAACAACAAAGAGTTTGAGCTAAGTTGATCCAGGTGGCTCCAGAGACACACACAGGACAAAGAGGATCTATGAATGCTCGAAAATCAAAGTGTTCAGAATGATGTCGACCTAGGACCAGAGCGTAGACCTCGTCGTTTTGATTGTGGTGGTGCAAACGGTTCGTCAATCCGAATCCGTATGCGAAAGTTAAAAGCAGTCAAAGTTGGGTTGACTTTTTTATGACTGGGCAGGCTTAAGGAGGCCACAATTTGGCCTTTTTCTGGCCACCGGATTCCGTCCAACCTAGGCCGGATACTGGGTGAAATTGTGGGGTCATTAAATGCACTCCTACATCTAAAATTCAAATTTCAAAAAAATGTGCATTTTGTTATATTAAAAATATATATATATATATATATTAATAATATTATATATATATTATATATATATATATATATTATAATATATATATATATATATATATAAAGGGGGTGGGGGCCACCAACCCCACCACCCTCATGAACCATTTCTCTATTAAAAGAGAGGCTAGCAGGAGTTGAACCCGCCCAGCCACATGGGCCGGCCCACCGAGCAGCCCCATAACCAACCATTAAACCATGTACCATGTACAACAAAACAACGCGCCATCAAAACAGTTAATGCGCCACCCTTGCGCCAATCCAAATTTAATTAAACGCTGTGGAGGATTATGGGGTGGGCCACCCAATGTGGACCCGACTCCCTAAAAAAAACTTGTATATGTGGTTATTAAAACAGATTTTTGGGTTAATATCGAGGGGTCGGGGTTTGACCACCCGACCTCCTCTTTATAATTCGAATCTCATACCAATCTGCCAAACGACATTTTGTTGACAACTCCGCCATTAAAATATTATATTAACCCGAGATTTCTTCAATGCATGGAGAGGAGATGGAGGAACCAGGAGCAGACACGGATTTCGAGACATAGGAGGCAGAATCTTGGCATGCAATTTGAGGCAGCATTTTGCAGGAAGGGTGAATTTTCACTTTGTCATATTTTGACAAATTTTATATGGTTTTAGCACTTCTCGACGCCATGAACGCAATGGCGTTGTCCGTGTCTCCGTCAGAGTTCTGCATTTTTCGGCCATTTTCAGTATGAGGATGGAACCATGATTGCTGCAAAAACAGGGAGCAGAAACATGATCCTTGCAAATTTCCTGAGCAGGTAATTTTTCTCCATGTCGGAATATAGTCAACTTTATAGTTGTTTTTCATGATTTTCCATAGGGATCGCAATGGCGAGGTCAAATTTTCCATTTGAGTTGCAGATTTCCACTCCACCCATGGAGCAGAATATTTGAGGAATCTAGGGGGAATCTAAAAGATTCCTTGAGCCCCAGATTCTCAGTTTCTCAGAATTCAAAAATTGGACAGTCGATTTTGCACTATTCGACACCACAAATCTGATGGTGCATTCAAATTTTTCATCCACGAATTTCATTTTCAAGCCACTTTTCTAAGTGCCAGTGCAGATGTCCACATTCATGTGCAAGCAGTCATTTTTTCATGCGATTGATGCTGTGAGATCGATGGCACGAACAACTTCAGCGGTTTCACATCCGCTTCTTTAGATGGCCCTTGGTTGTGAGGTATACGTTGTGTTCATGTACTTCTTTTGCTATGCATTGTGTTGCACAGGTCCTTGCTTGATGTTTGATGTGGGATCATGTTTCTTACTCATTTTCATGATTCCTGCTTGATGTGACGCGGAATAGTCTATGTGATGTACTTGTTGTCATGATTCGTCATGTTGTGTTTTGAGATCCCTTTGTTGTATGTTGATGGGATACTCATGTTGTCGTCATGCATGTTTGCTTTGAGATCCATTTTATGCCATGTTGGCAGAATGCTCATCGTGCATGAGTTTTGTGTCATACTGATAGGAGTCTTTTGACTGAGAGTTCCTATAGTGGAACATCTTTTGGAGCCACTCCTGCATGGTGGCATTTTCCTTGTATGATCGCGACATCATCTCTTGTGTACATCATCACTATTGATAGCACTTAATGCAACGGCCTACACTATCTTGACACCAGGGCCCGGAGACGTAGTCCCTCCTGGACGAACTCCGTTATTAATGTCTTGAGTTTTATGTTGTTGATGATTGTCTTGTTCTTCTTCTTTACAGCATGCACATGTATTCATTTATGTTCTTTTAAAAATGCAATTTAACACATCATGAAAGTAAAAGGTCTTGGAAGGGTCCTTCGTCACACCCGGACCTGGATCAAGTGGTATCAGAGTGGTCTTTGTGTTGATGTGAATTGTAGCGTGAACAATGGAACATGCAGCAACAAAGGATGAAAAAGCGATGTACGAGACTATGCTCAACATTTCCAAAAGGGTAGAGATAATGTATGAAACTCTACAGAAAGAGACAGAGGAAAAGGAGCGATTGCAGCTTCAGTTGCAAGCCATGGAAGAGGCCCTAGAAGCACTGAAGCACAACAAGCAGAATCTTCAAACAGAGAACGTTGAATTGAAGATGCGTCTACATGAAGAGAAAGAGGAAAAAAAAAGTTTACTATGACAGCTCCAAGCAAAGGACGAGGTCTTGGAAAAGCTGCAGCGTAACCCATGTGAGGTAAAAGGTAGTTCTCCATCTTCATGTATGTTTCCTAATAATGATTTCACTATTTTCGAAAATCATACCATAGGAATCGGCTCCAAACTGTTGAAGAAAATGGGGTATGAAGAGAAAGGCTTGGGCATTAATGGCCAAGGCATTGTCAATCCCATCAAAGTAGAAGAATTTCCATGTCGAACAGGACTTGGGTATGTCAGAAAGGAAGTTAGGGAATGCGCCGCGACAGCTAGTGAACCACCAACAACAGATGATGAGCAATCCTCATCAATTCTTTCCAAATCAACAAAGGACGTAAAAGATGTTGATTTCCTTTCAATTTCATCATCACATAGTATGATTTCTATTGGAGATTTGGAGATCCCAATTACAGGGACAAACATGAGGTTCCTTACTAGGATGAGGCACGAGGAGGAAAAAGAACTTGGTGTTAATAACCAAGGGGTAACTCAACCTCTGGATGTTGTGCAGAGACCTCAATTTACAGGCTCGAGATGCACCAAAGGAGAATGCTCGAAGGTGTTATATTCTTCCGAGACCAATGGGAACACATCCCCATCATCCCGTGGCAGTTTCCATTGCAAGGAAAGAGCTGAGACCAGCTCTCATCACCATACTTACACTAGAGACGGCAAGGAAAGGTATAACCAGTTTCGATATTCGAATGTTCATTTCGATCATAACCATGTTTTTAATGATGAACGTAAAGCATGGCATCGAAAAACATGTACCTTTTGTGGATTACATAACCATACATTTTCTAAGTGTTGGAAAAGAATGGCAACACACAAAAAGATGAGTTATGAAAGACCCTCTCAATAGCATGTAAAGAAACAGGTTAAGAAAATCTGGAGGAAGAAGGCCTATTGCAGTCATTGTGACAGAAGTGGCCATCAAAAAGACACATGTTGGAGGCTCCATCCAGAGCAGTGCCTTAAAGACAAAGGGTCGGTGCATGAACCAGGTGAAGCAGTTGTTCGACAAGCAAAATCATCACAACGAGGTGACCCATTCACATTGATAAGTGAAAATAGTTTCTAGACATGTTGTCATTTCATGGTCATGCTTTTGTAAATCATTTGTTGCATTTTAAGATGTAAAAGTGATGATGTGTTTTCCATCACTTGTTCAACAACAATGATGTCTAGTCTTATTTTGAGTCGCATTTTACACTCTGAAAGTGATGTTATGTTTCCATCACTTGTCAAAACAATAATGTTTGGCCTTATGATTGTAAATCATGTGTTGCAATGATGATGTGTTTTCCATCACTTGTTGAAGCAACAATGATATGTTGGCCTTATTTTCATCGCTGGGGTATTGCATCCATCTTGTTGTAAACTTGACCACCAATTATGTGTTATAAACTCGTGGCAAGTGTGGGACGTATCGGTCATTAGTTGGTCATGAAAGTCAAGCATGTAATTTGCGAAACAATGTAGTACAGGTTGCAAGGTTACAGGTGTCGGCTCATCGCTTAAGGCTCCGAAGAACAAAGGTGAAGGAAATGGAAGCGAGACCTTTCAGGATGCTTTTGATGTAGACAAGGTAAAGAGAAGTTGCAAATTATCTTTCATGCTTTTGCAGGACCAAAAGCTCCTCAGTAGGGAGGATTGATCCAGGTGGCCCTAGAGACACACACAAGATAGAGGATTTATGAATGCTCGAAAATCAAAGTGTTCAGAATGATGTTGACCTAGGACCATAGCGTAAACCTCATTGTTCTAATCGCGGCGGTGCAAATGGTTCGTCAATCCGAGTCTATTGCAAAAGTTAGAAGCTGTCAAAGTTGGGTTGACTTTTTTATGACTGGGTAGGCTTAAGGAGGCCACAATTTGGCCTTTTTCCAGCCACTGGATTCCATCCAACTTGGGCTGGATTCCAGGCGAAATTGTGGGGTCGTTAAATGCACTCCTACAACTAAAATTCAATTTCAAAAAATGTGCATTTTTTTATATTAAACAATATATATATATATATATATATATATATATATAAGGGTGGGTGGCCACTAAACCACCACCACCCCCATCGAACCATCGCTTCCTATTAAAAGAGAGGTCGCGGGAAGTTGAACCGTCCGCCACTGGGCTGGCCCACCGGGCGGCCCCATAACCAACCATTAAACCATGTACCATGTACAACAAAACAACATGCCATCAATACAGTTAATGTGCCACCCTTGCGCCAATCCAAATTTAATTAAAGGCTGTGGAGGATTATGGGGTGGGCCGCCCAATGTGGACTCGACCCCCTAAAAAAACTTGTATATGCAATTATTAAATCAGATTTTTGGGTTAAAATGGAGGGGTCAGGGTTTAACCACCCGACCTCCTCCTTATAATTTAAATCTCATACCAATCTGCCAAATGACATTTTGTTGACAACTTCACCGTTAAAATATTATATTAACCCAAGACTTCTTCAATGCATGGGGAGGAGATGGAAGAACCAGGAGTAGGCACGGATTTCGAGAAAGAGGAGGCAGAATCTTGGCATGCAGTTTGAGGCAGCATTTTGCAGGAAGGCTGAAATTTCACTTTGTCAGATTTTGACAAATTTTATATGGCTTCAACACTTCTCGACGCCACGAGCGCAATGGCATTGTTCGTGTCTCCATTAGAGTTCTGCATTTTTCAGCCATTTTCAGTATGAGGATGGAACCATGATTGCTGCAAAAACAAGGAGCATAACCATGATCCTTGCGATTTTCCTGAGGTAATGTTTCTCCATGTCGGAACATAGTCAACTTTATAGTTGTTTCTCACGATTTTCCGTAGGGATCGCAATGGCGAGGTCGAATTCGCCATTTGAGTTACACATTTCCAGTCCACCCATGGAGCAGAATCTTTGAGGAATCTAGGGGGAATCTAAAATATTCCTTGAGCCCCAGATTCTCAATTTCTCAGAATTCAAAAATTGGACAGTCGATTTTGAACTATTCGACACCACAAATCTTATGGTGCATTTGGATTTTTCATCCTCGCATTTCATTTTCCAGCCACTTTTCTAAGTGCTAGTGCAGATGTCCACATTCATGTGCGAGCAGTGATTTCATGCGTTCGATGCCGTGAGATCGATGGCACGAACAGCTTCAATGGTTTGACATCCGCTTCTTCAGATGGCCCTTGGTTGTGAGGTATAGTTGTAGCCACCATGCCTCCAGAATCCAAGGATATTACATGGACTCATTTTGATATGATTGATGGAAAAATAATATGCAAATATTGCCAAAAATATTGAAGGAAGGGGTATTAATAGGTTCAAGCAACACTTGGCTAGGATAGGAGGCCATGTAAATCCATGTGGAGCACCAAATGAAGTAATATGGTATGTTAGGGAAAAATAGCTTCAAAAGTTTGAGACTCAAGTCACTGAACCAACAAAGAAGTTTGTGACTCTAGCAATTGCAAAGTTTGGGAGTCGAGACTCAACCAACTAAGTTTTATCATGTGAGAAGTTTCAACTTTCAAAGTTTCAAGTGATAATGTTCATTACTAATATCATATATGTATACTTGTAGTAGGCGAGTGGCCCCATAGCTTGTAGGCTTTGTTTTTGGACTCTAGAGGCCATTTAGAGCCTCATTGATTATATTTTTTTTGTCGATATGTATTGCACTTGGTGCCATTTTGATATTTTCACCTTTACATGGTATATATATGAGCAAACTTTGCATATTTTGTATCTATTGGTTTGGAATCCTGGTTTTAAATCTTAAAAACAAATTTTTTCATTAAAATTAGTGATTTCGTGTGTTTTTTGAAACCGTTTCATTGAGATCTAACTGATCCTGGTTTGAAACCCAGTTTATTAGGTGGACAATCCAACCATCGGTTCTAGTTTTTAAAACTATGTCTATGGCTGGGAGACCTATGGATTGGTCGAGAAGATTGTCACTCCCTTAATTCAATTGATCGGGAGGCTAGTGAATCTGGTCATGGAGCTTGGTTATGACGCACAGAATGATCCCTTAGGCTAAGATGACTTAGACACCAAATTAGTCGGGGACACTCATTTTGTGATCTCTCCCTTAAGTAGTTGTTGAGAGACCTATGGATTGGTTGGGAGATTAATCTCGAGTTCTCTCCCTTAGGTCATGGACTGAGAGACTATATAGTCGAGGATTGAGATAGGGATTCCTCCCTTAGGTCGTGGACCAAAATATCTTGTTTGTGGTTGGGGAGATGTACCATGTGCATATGATTAGTATGGATTCATGAACAATGATTGATCGATCCCATGATCAGTAGGGTATCGTTCATTGTAGCCATAGGGTTGTGACTTGTGGGATGAATTTGATGCTATGTATCTTTCCTTCTGATGAGACTAGTGATCTCTCCCGTAGGTTGTGGCTAAGATACTGTTAAGTTATGGTATGTTCTATGCTTATAACAGTTTACTTCTTTTTCTTATTATATTCCACCGATTAGCAATCACATGTACATAAAGTAAAGTGCAGATAAAACATTAAATGATTGACAGAAAACAAGCCAAGACAAGAGACACAAGATGTAGCGGCTACCCAGGGACAAACCCCACAATGTGTGGGGAAACCCTTTGATCAAATCTTCTTTTATCTTCAATAATTCAGTAGAGAGAAATAGT
>APFE031380843.1:3389-47575 GCA_000404065.3 Pinus taeda
TGAATTTCATGCTTGAATAGATGTTTAGAAGTTTGTAACTAACTCATCTCTTATATAACATAAAGATCATTTTTTTATATAAATCTTTGTCCATATACTGTTGCAATCCTTGGAATTGTGGTTTTTGCAGGACAAAGGAGCGGAAGGGACGTGAAGAAGGGTTTGCACCCTTGAGTAACTACCCAAACATAGGACCTCAGGTATGTCCTTCTCACCCTAGAAGTAGTTTTTTATAGCATAAACGGTTGTGTGTGTATGTTTCTTGACTTAGACAACTTTCAGTCTGCTAGGGTTCCACCCAAGAGCCTTAGGGGATAATATCCCGCAACACATGCCCTACCTGATAGTAAGTAAGGTCTGCAAAAAGATGTTCTACAAGAAGAACATGAGTCTATACATCATAAATGACTTTCCTGTCACCAAAGACTCATACATACATCTATCTCCCATCATAATGGTGATATACCAAAAGTTTACATATGATAACATAAGAGAGTAACATCATTCATCCCAGGCATAGTGGGGAAACCAAGATATGCCGTTACATGACCTTGATATGACTGAAATATTTCATCAAATGACTATAATAGATAGAGACACACTATTACATCATGAGTCTTGATATGACCTTTTTGAATGATATACATGACATTCATAACATAGACCAAACACTTAAATAAACATCAGCAATGACACTGCATGATAGCATCTGTCACTAGCAACTTGTGATAGTGCATGAATCATCAAAGTATGTTTGTATCAACAGAATCATTCTATCATATGTGAGAAGCACCATAGCCATCCAGATCTGTATGGACCAAGTATCATCAATTGGGAATATCTGAAACAACCCATCATCATATAGGTAAGAACTCATCATCATCATATCTCCAACAATGCAATTTTGAATAATCATCCATGTAACCAGCCAACAATCCTCATCCATATGTGTGCTAAGAACAATAGGAATCCGGAATCATAACTGTAACAGCATATGAGTGACTCATCATCAAGTGAATTCAGGCTATGTACTTCTCCTTATCCTTAAGAAGATCACTATGTAAGCACCATTAGAGAATCAACCACAAATCTGATCTAAATATCAACTATGTAACCCCAAGAAGCAAGATGAATCATTTTTCCATATAAGCATCATCACCAAAGATTATTAACCATAATGCCAACAATGCATTAAAAGCATATGCTCCACCTAAACCTATGCCATCCTGTTTATTGTCAGATCTGATCATGCATATTAGCAAGAAGTATCAAGACATCATCATTAGAAACAAAACACTTCTAACCATCATTTCCACACATCATCAAACAATGCTAATAAATCAAATCATAACTGATCCTTTTCCTGAATCTGTCCCTACTGCCTTTCCTCAACCAATCATATACGCGACTATGCCGTAACCAACTCGCGTATATGCATGACTTCTCTTTAAGAAACTTGCATATGAGATTTAGGACACTGAAGTTTTACACTTCTAGCTCCCTCTGATTCTGTTATGTCTGTATGTTGTGCTGTGCTGCCTCTTTCTGACTGTACTTCTTTCTTCTTCCATATCTTCAAGTGTTATGATGATGTTTTCTTCTTTTGGTATGGTGCCCATACCTTGTTCCTGCATTCCTTAGCTATATGTCTAAGCTTGTTACAAGTGTAACATCTTGCATGTCTCATATTTCTTCTATAGCAATCAACAGCTCTGTGACCAAACATATTGCAAGCAAAGCAATATCCATTAAAGTACCTTGAATGAGATGATCTTTCTGCATGATCGTCTTGAACCCTTCTTCTTCTACATCTGGCTGCAACATGTCCAAAATTATGACATACATAACATTCAACATTATTCATAGGAGGAGTAAAGGATTTTCTTTGAGGAATTTCTTTCCTTGGTTGATGATGAGATTGACCTTTCATCTCCTTATTGAGCATTTCAGATTTTGCAGTTGAGTCCCTTGTCTTACTTTGTGAACTAGATTCACCTTCAATAGATTCATGAAAACCAAGACTAGATTTGATAGCAGGATATCTTTGACTACTAAGAATAGCATCCAAGATTTTAGTACTATCTTGAAATCGTAAGAGCTTATCTTTTTCTTCTAATTTATCTTTTAGAATATTTACCTCAACTTGATGTTGCTCTTCCTTTTCAAGATACTGCTTCTTCACGTTCTCTTCAGCATTTCTTTCTTCTTCCAACTGACGTCTTAGATTGCGAATCTCCTTTTCTTGTTCTTCATTCACATCTTGCAGCATTTGATGAACTCTGGAGGTACATTCCAACTGTGCTTTTAAACTGATGGCTTCATTTTCTTATTTTTCAATAGCTTGAAGTAGATCTTTATTCTTCTTCTTTTCTTCTTCAAGTTGTTCCTTTAGTGAGAGGGTCGTAGCTTCAAGACTTTCATAATCACTGGATCTATCTCTATGTTTCTTGATTGTTGTGTTCTTTTCATTGACTTCTTTTCTTAGAGATGTTACTTCATCATGCAACTTTTGATATTTGTCCTTGAATAACTTCCTTATCTTGCTTTCTTCCTCTTGTTGGTCTTTTAGCAACTTTTGATATTTGACCTTGAATAACTCTAGATGGGCTTTTAGTCTAGTAGCTTCTTCTTTGGAGTCAGATTCCCTTTTGTTCAATAAATCGTGTTGATCTCTAATTTTTGTCTGTCAGTCTTTTAAACTCTGCCTCTATTTGATATCTTCCTTGCTCACCCATAAGAGCAAATTCAATTGTTTCACTATCACTTTCATCATTTCCAAATGGATAGATAGCTGGAACATCAGAGGATAAAAAATTCATACCTGATGGTTCATCTTCATTCTGAAATGATTCTGAATCTGAATATGAAGAGCTTCTTATACCTAATCCCTAGTCGATTCTCCCACTGTCATATTTCTTGTGAGATGTCTTCTTCTTCTTTGGTGCTTTCTTCTTAAGCTTCTTTCCCATTGTTCCATGGATCTCCTTCAAGTGATCAAGCTTCTACCAAAGGACCTACTTTGATACCAATTGTTGGAAATAATACTGAGAGGGGGGGGGGGGGAATCAGTATTATCACGTCAATAAAAATTTTTCATTTCCATATTCAGATTCATATATGCTACTTCCACAACTTCTTATGATTCAGTTAGATGATCCTTAATGAATGCATTAGAACATTACCAACCATATTAACAGTAAACAGGTGCAGTAAAATAGAACAGACCATCACAAATAAGTCACACACATGAACACCATGATATAAGGTGGAAACCCAATGTGGGTGAAAACCACTGGCTGCAATATGTCTCTATCTTCTTTCAGTTAGAAACTTCTTTTACAATGATTTTGTACTGGTGCAGTCCTTTACCAGTACGTAGGCTGCAACCTGTAGAGAGCTACAACTCTCTCTCATTTTCCAGTCTTTCTTGGAAGGGAGCTACAACCTCCTTAGCTCTTTTACTTCTTTAAGGACCATGTTTCATAAATTTTCAGACTGGATACACCTGAAGCACAACACATAATTTGAAAGGCCGCGTTTCATCCAATTTTCATTTGGACCCATTAATATAATTAATCAATCTTCTCAATCACCCAAACACCAATACATATATAAGGATAATATGTGAGATATCAACCAGATCTAGTACATCAGATCACATAAAGATAAGTCATTAAGAATTTGATCCATTCAACCATAATCATGCTGTTATAAGAACTCAATACTAGTAACCATACATCAATTATGCACCCAGAACCCTGCAGAATAGTCAAAGGTAGTTAAAGAAAATTTCAAGCAGGGTCCGCAACTTCGCCGCTAGACATCTGCGGGTATCCGCACCTGCGCTTTCTGCTTTTCTGCGGGTATCCGCACCTGCGCCTTCTGCTTCTCTGCGGGTATCTGCACCTGTGCCTTCTACTGCGCTGCGTAACTCTGCACCTGCTCCTTCTGCTGCACTGCATACCTCCACACCTGAGCTGTGGATCGCCTGCAGACCTTTGATTAGGGCCAAATTAACAGTCCTCCAATGTGCCATAGTCAGTTCGATCAACAGATCTGATCATGCGCCAATGAAATTGTGACTCATCAACAATTTACAAAAATCTCCTTGATTTAGATCTAGCTATCACTCACCAACCAATTACAAGTCATTCAGATCTAGATCACCTTAAGATCTTCAACTCATAAGTGTCTCCTTCCAAATGATCTCCTTCCCTTTTTATAGTAAAGCCTTTCACAATACCATGGTCCAAAACCTCAATAACACAATACCATGAACCCAATACTTGGGATTAGTTATTTTGGATGCAATACCATGGACCAAAACCGTAGGATCACCATACCATGGACTAGATACCATGGATCACCATACGATTCCCACGTGCGTGCGATTTTCTCTACATGGAAGTGTGTGCACTGGGGTCCGCACCTCTTGTTCGGACAACCTGCGGACATGACCGCAACTTTCTGAATGGCATACATGCAGGTTCGCACCTTTTGAACTGTGTACCTGCGATCCTCTTATTTTCTTCCATTCTAAGAGGTTGATCATCAATCTTTGCTACTGGCCTGTTGCACTAAGATCTGTCACCTGTATGAGTTGCCATCAAGGACAACACTTGTCTCATAATGCCAACAGTGTATATAAATATGATTATGGAAATGAAAAATTTATTTATTTGCAAATACTGATTCACCCCCCCTCTCAATATAATTTCCGACATTCCCGTCATCACCCATCTCGATATGCATCTGGAGATATTTCACCTCTGGGTCGCTGAATAACTCTTTGTCACAGGTTATGTGGAATAAAGCTCCACTATCTAAGTACCATACACTTCCCATAATTGATGACACCATGCATGCAATAAGGGAAAATACCAATTCGAATTGAGAGGCAAAAGCCTCACCCTCCTCTCTTAATGAGGACTTCTTCTAGGACTTCTTGAGTGGATAATTTGTAGTAAAGTGGCCTAGCTCATGACAATTAAAGCACTTAACTTTTTTCATGTCTTTCTTCTTACCTCCATGATAAGAATTCGATTTGGAATGGGAAGTTTTCCCTTTCCCCTTTTTCACCTTAATCGCTAAGGCATGGTTCACTTCAACATCAGTCTTTGATGAAGATCCATGCTTAGTGTTCCTCCTGATCTCCTCCTACATCAAATCTAACCACAGTCATTCCTAATCTTGCAGCTTCTCTCGACCATTGAAAAAGTCTTGGTAACTATGCCAACTCATTGGGAGTCCTAGAAGAGAAAGACTCACCATATCTATTATGAAATCATCTCACAAAAATATAGAAAAGAAAGATTAATGCCTTAGAAATCAACCTCTTTGAGGGGGAAACCTCCTTTACATTACACAAATGAACAATTCTTAGATGATACAAATGACAAGACCTCCTTTCTATATATAAGAGTCTAAGGGGTCATAATATAATCAGATCCAACATAAAAATAATAATGTAAGGGCATAACAATAACAATAGTGGGCTTCTATGGGTCACAATAATAACAATATCGGTGCTACATGGGCACGACAATATAATAAGGGGGTTGCGCTAATAACAATATTGGGTAACACTAGCAGTATAGGGACCTAACATGAACCTCTCCTTCAAAAATTATTTTCCTCAATACTTGACTAATTTTGGATGCTTCTGTATAAAATTAGCGTCCTTCCATGTGGAATCTTTAGCGGGTAAGTTCTTCCACTTGATGAGATACTCTAAAATTGATCAATTTCGTAGCTGTCAATTTCTCAGTTCTGTGACTACTTCAAGTTCCAATATGATTTTTCCTTCCTTCTCAGGTTCTGGAAATATTGTTTGAGCTGGGATCTTCTGCAACTTTTGAATGAGTTCGCACCTTGCTTCATCATTCTTCCATTCATCCCTTGTTTCTTTTATCAAATTTGGTTGGATAATTATACCAAACTCCAACATTTCTGCAACCATATGTTCAATTTCACTCCTTTGGGCATATGGATATATGTAAGGCCTGATGTTTGGAGGAACACTTCCTAGAATCAAATGAATAGCATGATCATGATCACGAATAGGTGGGAGGCCTTTGGGAGTCTCAAATACCTTGGAATGATTTTCAAATACATTTTGGAGATCTGGTGAAATAGATGATTTCAATGTGGGAACCTCTAGCAAACATAATTGTGCAATTACACCCTTTGTTATTTCTTTAGAAGCTTTGTCATTTTGTTAGAGCTGATTATCTTTCCTAGTTTCCTTTTGATACCCCTTCATTCAAATTCCTTTCCTTCCGAAGAAAGTTTCATGAAAAGTTCTTGAAAATTAAAAGAGATTATAGCCAAGGATTGTAGCCATTGGAGTCCTAGTACAACATCAACACCAACCATTCGAATGGAAAAAATTGGGCTATTCAATACATATTCTCCCATGGATAGCTTGATATTATGGAACTTTCCAAAGCAATTTATGGTTCCTCCATTTGCAGCCATCACTTGACACTTTGGTGTTGGATATAGGAAACAATTCAATTCCTTGGCTATCTTACAACGAATAAAATTATGGGTACTACTCGAGTCAATCAACATTATTACATTTTATGCTCTTATATCTTGATATTTTGAGTGGTAATTCCTGCCAATGCATTACAAGATATGTTCAGATTCATTTCTTCTTTCTCTAGGGTTGGTTATTGGTGTATATCCTCTTCTTTTGACGTTTCTTGTTTCTTTTCTTCCTCCTCTTTACAATCTATGTAAAATAATTTCTTCTCAACACACTTATGATCTTTGGAGTATTTTCTATCACAATTATAACAAAGTCCTTTTACTCTTCATTCTTCCAATTGTTATGGTGTCAACCTTGTAGGTTGTTGAAGGCTAGGGGAATCAACACTTCCATCTTTATAGTTGTGAGTGGTAGGCTTCCTTGTTTCCATAATTTTGCCTTCAATTTTTCTTGCCAACCTGAATGCCTATTCCAATGAATCAGGTTCCCAAAGACAAACCTCATGTTGAAAGTTATCCTTTAAATTCCTTACGAAGACTTCAATCCTTTGCTTCTATGGAATATCATTTTCCCTCATATTCAATTTTTTAAGGTCCTCAATGTGATCTACCATTGAATACTTTTGTTTGAGATTTATCACTTGGCTAAATAAGGTGTTTCTCTTTGTATCCTCATAATGTGCTATCATTTCCTACGTGAAAATAGACCACGTGACAAGTGGTTTACGATAACAAAGCCCTTTATACCATAAAATTGATTTGGTTCTAAATCTAAAGATGCAATATGTACCTTTTGTAATAGTTGCACCTCATATAGATCAAAATATTCCTCCATCTGCGGTATCCAATTTACCGGATCCTTGCCATCGAACCTCCTCATATCGTTTTTCCTTGATTTTAGGAGCTCGATCTTGAAACGACTATAACTTTGTAATTGTAGATCTTTAAGCTTTTAAAGTTCAACCTGTGATATTAGTTTGAGTACTCTTTCTAACCCCTCACGTCTGATCGCAATTGGATTCCTGAAGAAAGAGTTATTCCTAATCTCCTACGATGACCTAATTAGAGACTAACTTAGTAAAGTGAACTCGTACAATGTGCCACGCGTCACTGTTTTGACCATAGGTTTTGAAACTGATAGCCAACAAACTATAGTCTGGCTGCTTTTTGTCACCTTTTATGAAATTTGAATCATATTCTAAGAGAGAGAGTTATGGCACCTTTCCCAAGATCAACTGTTTAGAATGTAATTTTGGAGCTTCCTGAAATCCTAAATGTCTTGGACCGTATCTCCTAAAATATAGCGAAACAAGCTCTACAATTTGGGCTCAAGCTTCACTAAGATTTTGGCTCAAACAGGTTTTAATTTCAAAATCTAAACCTGCATAGAAAACAAATTATAGCACAAATTCCATGACAACTTGCTTGAGATGGAATTCTAGAGCTTGCACAAACCCTAACCTCCTTAGATCATATCTCCAAAAATATAGAGAGAAAGATCTAAAATTTGGACTTGAGGTTCAAAACAACTATGGCTCAAATGAATTTTTGTCTTAGCTTCTCAAACTTCATAGAGAAACAGTTATATCGAAAATTCCACGATGACCTGTTTTGGAGGAGAGAAACCCTAGAATCCAAAGCTTTGATACCAAAGGTTATGAAACCAGCTCACAAAAAGATAGAAAAGAAATATAAACACCTTAGAAATCAGCCTCTTTGATGGGGAAACCTCCTTTACATTACACAAATGAAAAATTCTTGGATGATACAAGTGAAAAGGCCTCCTTTCCAAATATAGGAGTCTAAGGGGTCATAATATAATCAGAACTAACATAATAGTAATAATGTAAGGGCACAACAATAACAATAGTGCGGTTCTATGGGGCACAATAATAATAATATGGATACTACATGGGCACAAAAATATAATACGGGGGTTGCACTAATAACAATAAGTGGTCATCCTCTACAACCGAGATTCAAACACTTCCAAGTGCATCACAACATTGAGTGCATTTGGTCAGGTATTTTGGAATAGTCTCACCTTTCTCCATTTTGATTTTTCAAAGTCTGTCCTTCAGTGCCAATTTCTTTTGGCCACTACTGTTATGATACAAGTCCATCAATGCTTTTCACATGGCATATGGAGTTTCCTTGCCATGGAGATTTGAGATAATGTGGTATCAAACTCCCTCAAGGATTATTTGCCTTGCTTTCTCCACACATTTCTTCCATTTGGCCAAATTTTGTGCATCCGATGCTGATAGCTTAGGAATTTCTTGATCAATGATTGCCTTCTAGGCTATAAAATTTGAGATGTCTTCCAAGGCATACTCGAGGCAATAACCGTAGAACACCATCTGCCAATCCTGAAGCATGTATTGCAAATTCGAATCTCACCTATAACCAAAAAATCAAAACTTTGAAATCTCCTCTAGTATACTATTCTTAGCTCTGATACCATGTAGAAAATCCTATAGATTCACAAGCTCATGTAATTTACTAAAGCATGTGACAAGAATCTACTTCTACTTTCAACTAGTGGAAGCTAATAGATCGATGAAAACAATAAGAACAACAAGAAGAGAATCAATGGCACATAACACAAGATGTCTCTGGGGAAAACCACTATCAAAGCCTCACTATCTGTATTTCATATATCACAAATATGAGTGAAGATACAAATCTTGTTCTCACTAGAAAAATTCCACACAAGTATGCTCAACTCTCTCAGCTCACAGGCAAGCTCAAGCTAAATCCTTAGCCTATTTTGTATCTCTACAAGCCCGTATTTCCTTGTGAAATTCCTATGGCTGAATAGCCCATACTAATGGGAATCAAGTGCTTCCAAAAACTGTGCAATCTAAACTAGGTCCAGTTTTTGATCGCATTCATGATCTATACAACTCAGTAAATCATACAATTGATAGTACACTATCCCTAGACTCTAGTCTCTACTGGGTCTTTCTTTGAACTAACATGCAAGAGTTTCTCATGAAGAAATATTCAGTTAACTCGATTAGTAGTAGTGGATGAGTTAGTGCACCAACTAATTGTTAGTCCTCTATTGGTTCCACAAACAGTCATAACTAATTTAACTGAAAAGAACTCAATAAACTGAGTTATCTAATTACAACTCACAACTAAACTCTTCCTGGACCCCTAAAACTTAGGGAAACCATATACATCACTAGAAAAAGACTTCCAACTCAAATTTCCTAATCTAATTAAGTTAAGTAAACTTCATTAACTATTTACAAGTTCCTATGAGAATAGAATTCGATTTTAATTCTCACTTTAAAAACTAGAATTTCTTGTTGCCATTTCTCAACAAATTCTCTTTTTTTAAGGATAAGAAAGCCAGTAATATTCAAAGTTAAAAGTGAGCATGGAATTTGAACCACGAGACAACTTTATTCCTGTGATAAAATGTTGTTAATTCTGCGAAGTGATCTATAAGAGGAGCCATTTCTTTTCTCAAATACATTTTTGAAGTGACCCAACGCACCCTTGTAGAAAGAAAAAATGCATTGACCTTTGAAAACTTATGAAATTCATAATATATGCATTTGACCACAACCTTCCTCTGTCGAGAAGGGCGTTGAGGATATTGAGCCATTAAACAACAATGGAGGAGTGATTTTATTGATTTACCCTAAGTATCCTTAGAACATGCCAACTCCACACATAATGTTGTCCATGATAATTTGTTTTACAAAGGAAGGTGCATGAGATATAGAGAGAGTGTTAGGCCCATATAATAATAGTTATTCCCCCATTACTATTGTCATTATAGCCCTTATTTTTATTATTGTGCCCCTATTGTCCCCATATTGTTATTAGTGTGCCCCATAGAAGCCCACTATTGTTATTGTTGTGCCCTTATGTTATTACTCTTCTCTTGGCTTGATTATATTGTGACCCGTTAGACTCCTACATATAGAAGGGAGGCTTCGTCATTTGTATCATACAAGAATTGTTCATTTGTGTAATGTAAAAGAGGTTTCCCCCTCAAAGAGGCTAAATTCTATGGCATTGATCTATACTTTCTATCTTTTTGTGAGCTGGTTTCATAACATTTGGTATCAAAGCTCTAGATTCTAGGGTTTCACTACTCTAAACAAGTCAACGTGGAATTTTCTCTATAAATTTTTTGCTACGATGTTTCAGAAGCTAAAAAAAAAAAAGTTGAGCTGAAATCATTTTGAACTTTGGGTCTAAATTCCAAAGCTTGTCTCACCATATTTTCAGAGATATAATCTAAGGATGTTAGGGTTTTTGCATACTCCCGAAATACATTCCAAATAGGTGACCTTGGGAAATCATCATAACTTTTTTTCTCAGCATCAGATTAAAATTTCGTAAGAAGCTTAAAAACTAGGACAACATGTAGTTTTTTGTATATCTAGTTCAAATACTAAGGTCAAAATAGTGACACATGAAACTTTGTACAAGTTCCCTGTACTAAACTAGTCTATGATCAGGTCACGTGGGAGATTTGGCATAACTATTCCTTGGAGAATCCAATATTGATCAGACTTGTGGGGTTAGAAAGAGGAATCAAAGGGCTACTTCAAGATGTGATTTTATATATTTGAGATCCGCAGTTGCAGAGATACAATAGATTCAATATTGAGATCTTACAAAGTGAAAAAAAGGTGTGTAGTTTTTTTTAAATTTTGCATAAGATTGGTTTGAAAAATTAGTTTGAAGGAATTCAAAGGGAATATTGAAGAATTATTAGCATTAATTGATGCCTCAAAGAAAGAACATGGAAACACCCATTAAGCAACCTGGAAGCTCTAGCATGACTCGTGAAGAAGAGGAAGAAATGCAACATGATATATCAAAATTACAAGACCAAGTACAAAGGGTAATTGAAGCCAAGATGAATGGCGTGGAAGCTAATATGAATGTCATGTAAGTTAAGATGGATGGTGTGGAAGCTAATATGGATGGCATGGAAGCTAAGATGAATGGCATGGATGCTAAGATGGAGGAATTGAAGATAAATTGGAATAACTTGCTATAAGAAATGGTTACTAATGGTGAAAGGGTAGTAAAGGAAACTCATGACGAGAACAAAATAAATGTTAATCATGATTCCATAGACTCTAATGTTGGATTGAAGACCCACCATGTTCCAAAAATATATACGAGGAAGTTTGATGGCAAGGATCCCGAAACATGGATACTACAGATGGACCAATTTTTTGGTCTCCATAATGTGCAAAACACACAGTACGTATTGCAACTTTATATTTGGAACCAAATCAGTTTGTATGGTATCGATGGATTTTATCTCAAAAACAAATTTTCACTTGGGAAATTTTTATAGAATAAATGATAGCACATTATGAGGATACAGAAAAAAAAAAAAAACCTTTTTTATTCAATTGATAAATCTCAAGCAAAAGGGTTCAATGATGAAGCACATTGAGGACTTCGAAAAATTGAAGATAAGGGTAAAAGATATTCTAGAGGAGCATAGGATTGATGTGTTCATATGGACTTCAAAGGATAATATCCAACATGAGGTTCACCTTTGGGAACCTGATTCATTGGAGATGGCATTCAGGTTAGCAAGAAAAATGGAAAGAAAAATTATGGCAACTAGGACGCCTACCACTCACAACTATAAAGAGGGAAGTGTTTTTTCCCCTAGCCTTCCAAAATCTACAAGGTTGACACCACAACAAATCGAAGAAAAAAGAGCAAAAGGGATTTGTTATAGTTGTGATAGAAAATACACTAAAGGTCATAAGTGTGCTTAGAAGAAATTATTCTACATAGATTGTGAAGAGGAGGAAGAAAAGGAACAAAAAAAGTCAAAATAAGAGGATATACTCTAGGAACGAACCATAGATAAAAATTAAATTAATCTAACCATATATTGTAATGCATTGGATGAATTACCACTCCTAAAACCATCAAGATAGAAGGACATATCAAGAAGAAAAAGGTAATAGTGTTGATTGATTTGGGAAGTACCCATAATTTTATTCACTGTAAGATAGCCGAGGAATTGAATTGCTTCCTATATCCAACACCAGAGTTTCAAGTGATGGTTGCAAGTGGAGGAACCATAAATTTCTCTAGAAAGTGCCATAATATCAAGCTATCCATGGGAGAATATGTATTGAATAGCTCAATGCTTTCCATTCCAATGGGTGGTGCTGATGTTGTACTAGGAGTGAAATGGCTACAATACTTGGGTACAATAGCTTTTAATTTTTAAGAACTTTTCATGAAATTTTGTGTGGAAGGAAAGGAAGTTTAATTAAGGGGCATTACAGGGAAACCAGGAAATATAATCAGCTCTAATTGTATGACAAAGCTTCTAAAGAAGGAACAACGAGGCGTAACTACACAATTACATTCGCTAGAGGTTTCCACATTGAAATAATATATTTATCCAGATCTCCAAAAAGTCTTGGACAATCAAGGTATTTGAGACTCCCAAAGGCCTCCCACCTATTCATGATCATGATCATGCTATTCATTAGATTCCAGGAAGTGTGCCTCCAAACATCAAGGCGTACAGATATCCCTAAGCCCAAAATAGTGAAATTGAACGTATGGTTCCAGAAATGCTAGAGGATGGTATAATTCAACCTATTCAAAGTTATTTCTTTTCTCTAGTAGTATTGGTGCACAAGAAGGACGGATCATGGCGCATGTGTTCGGATTATAGGGAGCTCAACAAGCTCACTATTCAAGATAAATTCCCCATTCTTGTCATTGATGAATTATTGGATGAATTGCATGGATCCATTGACTTCACCAAGTAGGATCTTCGTTCAACATATCATTAAATCAAAATGAAGACATAAGACATTGTGAAACAACATTTAGAACTCATGAGGGTCATTATGAATTTTTGGTCATGCCTTTTGGCCTTACCACTACACCTTCTACATTTCAAGGTTTGATGAATTCCATTTTCAAACCCTCCCTTAGAAAATTTGTGTTAGTATTTTTTGCTGATATACTAATCTACAACAAGTCTTGGAATGATCATGTTCAACATGTTGACAGTGTGATCAAACTATTGGACGAGAAACAATTATATGCAAAAAGCTCCAAATGTTTCTTTGCAGTATAAGAGGTAGAATATCTGGGTCATATTGTATCTGATGAAGGTGTTAAGATAGACCCTAGAAAAATTAAAACCATTAAGGAATGGAAAATCCCCGCATCCATAAAGAATCTATGAGGATTTCTTAGGTTGACAGGGTATTATCGCAATTTTGTTAAGAATTATGGTAGAATAGTAGCACCTCTAACAATATTATTGAAGAAAGATGCATTTTCATGGACCCTAGAAGCAACAAAGGCCTTCAAATATCTTAAAGAGGCAATCTGCCAAGCACCAATATTAGCTACGTCAAACTTCACAAAAACCTTTATTGTGAAATGTGATGCTTCAGGAAATGGAATTGGTGTTGTTTTAATACAATATGAAAGACCCATTGCTTTTGAAAGTCATCCAATCAAAGGAAAGTATTTACACAAGGCTATTTATGAGAAGGAAATGTTGGCAATACTACATCCACTGAAGAAATGGTGACCCTACCTAATGGGAAGACACTTCAAGGTAAAAATGGATCATGATACTATTAAATATTTTTTAGAACAAACATTATCCTCTGAAGAGAAATAGAAAAGGGTCACAAATATTTTGGATTATGACTTTGAAATCATCTACAAAAAAGGGAAGAAAAATGTTGTCACAGTTGTACTCTCAGGAAAGGATGAGGATGTGGAAGCATTGTTGTGTGCCATTTCTATTATCTAACTAGATTTGATAAATGACAAAAGGGATGAATGGAGGAATGACAAAGAAGTGTGGGAACGCATTCAAAAGATAGAACAAGATCCCATTACATTTAATAGATTTAGCTGGAAAAATGATTCGTTATGGTACAAAGATCGCCTATACCTATGTAAGAATTCCAAACTCAAAAAAATATTCGTATGGAATTTCACATTTCTCTCTTAGAAGGGCGCTCAAGATTTTTAAAAACTTACCACAAGGTTTAGAAGGAATTTTTTTTGGGATGGCCTTAAATCAGATATTCAAAAGTTTGTGGTAAAATGTTTGTTTTGCCAACAAAATAAAGTTGAAATAGTTAATACCTGAGTTCTATTACAAACTTTATCCATTCCAAGCCAATGTTTGGAAGAGGTTTCAATGGATTTTATCACAAGTTTACCCAAGTCCGAAGGAAAGAGTGTCGTCATGGTGGTAGTTGACAAACTTACCAAGTATGCACACTTTTGTGCATTATCACATCCATTTAAACCCAATAGAGTTTCTACTGCATTTATGGAAACAATTCAAAAGCTACATGGAAACCCAAAGATTATTGTATGCAACAAAGATCCCATTTTCATTGGAAATTTTTGAACAAAATTATTTTCTTGTCTCAGTACTCAGTTAGCTCATAGCTCATCTTATCATCCTCAATCTGATGGGAAAAATGATATAGTAAACAAATGTTTGGAAGGATATCTTTGTTGCTCTGTATCTGATAAACAGACACAATGGGTCAAATGGTTGCCTCTAGCTGAACAGTGGTATAACACTTCTTTCCATACTGTAGCAAAAATTACCCCATTTAGGGCACTTTATGGATATCATCAACCATCCATCACATCATATTTAAGAGAAAATTCTAAGGTTCAAGAGTGGAATATCACATCGAGCATCAACAACAAGTTCTCCAACTCTTAAAGGATAAGCTCATGTTGGCACAGAATAGAATGAAACAATAGGAAGATCAACATTGTAGTGAAAGAAGTTTTCATGTAGGTGACAAGGTATTCCTATAGCTACAACCGTATAAAAAAATGTCCCTCAAGCAAGCTAAGAAGGATAATAAATTATCACCAAAGTATTATTGTCCAGACAAGGTGTTGTAAAAGGTTGGTACTATGGCATATAAATTGGAGCTTCTTGTAGCTTCCCGAGTGCAACTAGTTTTCCATGTTTCATGTTTAAAGAAGGTTGTAGTTGAAAATCTCCCAGTTTAAACAATATTGCCAGAACTTAAAAAGGAATGAAAAATCATATTGGAACTAGAAGTAGTCACATAAACAAGAACTCGATAGCTACGAAATTGATCGATTTCAGAGTATCTCATAAAGTTGAAGAAATTATCTGCTAAAGATTCCACATTGGAGGATGAAAATTTTAAAACTACTCAAGCATTGAGGACAATGCTTATCAGAAGGAGAGGGACATGCTAGGTCCCGAAAATACTATTTATTCCCCTATTACTATTGCCTTTGTAGCAATTATTATTATTATTGTTCCCCTATTATCCCCATATTGTTATTAGTGTGCCCCATAGAAACCCATTATTGTTATTGCTGTGCCCTTATGTTATTACTATTATGTCATCTTGATTATATTGTGACCCCTTAGACTCCTATATATAAAAGGTAGGTTTAGTCATTTGTATCATCCAAGAATTGTTCATTTCTGTAATGTAAAGGAGGTTCCCCCTTGAAGAGGCTGAATTCTAAGGCACTGATCTATATTTTCTATCTTTTTGTGAGCTAGTTTCACAATAGAAAGATCTCAACAGAAGAGAAGGAAGGATAATAGGAAAAAGCTCTCATTTTAGAGTAGAAGGAACAAAACTAATGTGGTTCTTCAAATGTATTTACACTTACCATTGATTTCCAATGTGCAGGTACACATAACAATTATGAAGACGAGTTAATTTTCCTTATGGCTTGCGACGCCCTGCCTTGATAAAGTCTACATAGAAGCTACATAAACGAATGTTAAACACAACATGCATTATGAACACATCGATGAAATTTACAGGTATTTGAGTTTTGAAGAGATCAAATTTTATTCTCATTGCAGTAATAAATGATGAAAAGGTCACTACAAAAGATAATATGTGGTAACAACCCACATACAAGTCAATTTTTGAAGAATTGTAGAACCTGCATAGATAACCTGGAATAATAGAAGACCTACACCAACAAATGAATAAACTAAGGTTTGAAGGATCCAACAAGAAGAAAATGTTGAAACAATTCAAAGGCTACAGGATCTAGAAGGAGAAGAAGAAAAGTAAATGTAGTTGAATTCAATTTGTTTTAATTGTAAGCCTGTCTAAGACATACACCAACAAGAATCTTAATTGACTAATGAATCCATACAAGTGAGGAGAAATTTAGATAGAGGAGGAATGACCTGTTATAGAGTTTTATGAAACCAACGTTTCAGACTACCAAGTGAGTGCATCATCAGGGGATGCGTCAATAGATTAAGAAGATATTAATGTTGTGTGCAGGAGCTAAATTTGAGTATATATATATGGATTATGAAAAGGAATAAAGTAAGATATTTAGTCGGCCAAAATATGATTAATTTGTTAATATATTGAAAATATGAAATTTAAAACATTAGAGATTTTAATTAATTAAATTCTTTAGATTGGATATTAGTTTAGCTCTGGATAATCTTAATTTCTCAAATTCTCATGCAATGTCCATCATGTCCCTTCCGTAGAAGGACCTGATATTATTAAATAATCAATCCATACAAGTGAGGAGAAATTTATATAGAGGAGGAATGACCTATTATAGAGTTTTATGAACCCAACTTTTCGGACTACCAAGTGAGTCCATCATCAAGGGATGCGTCAATAGATTAAGAAGATATTAATGATGTGTCCACGAGCTAAATTTTAGTATATATATAGCTCTAATTTCACTCCTGGACACATCATTAATATTTTTGTTATCTATTGACGCATCACCTGATGATGGACTCACTTGGTAGTCTGAAACGTTGGGTTCATACAACTCTATAATAGGTCATTCCTCCTCTATTTAAGTTTCTCCTCACTTGTATGGATTCATTATTTGATAATATCAAGTCCTACCATCGAAGGGACATGATGAACAATGGGTCAAAATTTGAGAAATTAAGATTATCCGAAGATAACAGATATCCAATCTAAAGAATTTAATTAATTAAAATCTCTAATCTTTTAAATTTCAATTTTTTTAAGATATTAACAAACTAATCATATTTTGGCCGACTAAATCTCTTACCTTATTCCTTTTCTAATCTCGATATTTATATATATAATATATATATATTATATATTATTATTTATATGTATGCATTGGTTGACGGCACTTGGTCAGTGAGTGATGTACATCCACGAAAAATTAAGGGCATAGCTGGCTTAATCGCCCCTCGCCTTATGCAAGACCTGACCCCAAGCTTTGGGTGATTCGATGCTGTGACCTCCGATGGCGAGCACGTTTTGGCCACTCACTAACTTAGGGCTAATATTTAATATATATATATATATATATATATATATTATATTATATTAATATATATATAATATATAATATTTAGTATATATATAAATATATATTCTCTCTTCTCTCTCTCTCTCTCTCTCTCTCTCTTATATATTATATATATTATATCTATATATATATATATTATATAATAATAATATAAATAATATATATATATATATTATTTTATATATATATATATACTCAAATTTAGCTCCTAGACACATCATTAATATCTTCTTAATCTATTGACACATCCCCTGATGATGGACTCACTTGGTAGTCCAAAACATTGGGTTCATAAAACTCTATAATAGTTCATTACTCCTCTATATAAATCTTAATTAAATTTTTATGTGGTTTAAATTAAGATGGAGTGTTGGAGAATATAATTCCAACCACCTTCTAGGTGTCAAAAATGTCCATCAAAATGTCCTAGTTTAGTTTCAACTAGTTGAATTTAGTTCAGTCTAACTATAGTCATTTATTGTTGACGTCTCCAATGTAATCTTATTTAACTCATTCATAATATTGAGAAGAGAAATTCTTTGCTCCATGTTTCACTTTTCATTCTTTGTTAAGGTCGATGTCCATTTTAACTTCAATATTCATACCTTTAGCTTGGCAGGGAATTATTTCAATTGGTCTATAGCAAAAAATCTCGATAAGATAAGAATTATGAATGTTAACAAGTATTTCTATTGAATTTGAAAAATAACTTTGTGGACATTCGAAATTATTTATTAACCTGTATCAGCCTATTGATCTGACTGTACAATCTCTGGATGATAGTTTTTCTAACCGTTGGATGTATATCCATTTCTGCAAATCTGAAGGAAGTTCATGTCCAACTTCTGCAAGATTTAAATGTCATTACCATGAAATATTTTTGTGTGTTAATTTAAGGTCTCTATGTATTATTTAAACCAACTTCTTCTATGGTCATTGTGCTTTAGAAACACAATTAAGCCTTTAAGATTCCATGTTATGATTTATTGGAAAATTCATATCCGTCTAGTAAATATTTTAATAATCCATTAAATATTTCATGAATATTAAAGACAATGAATGCTTGCTAATTTAATAGGCCAAAGGAAGGGAGTAGATGTTCAATTAATAGTGATATGACACATGGAGCATGCAATATCAAGCACGCTCGAATGAAAAATGAATTCAGTTACTATATTGGCAAAACTTGGTCATGGCATGTAACCAATCATTAAATCCAATACAAAAGAAAAATATCTTTTACTTAGTGTCAGTTACTGATTTTAGGTTTGATTATTAATTTGGTAGGTGTTGAAGCCTAAAAATTCAATGCAACAACATGGGGATGACCACCTGGTTCGAGCCTTAAAGCAACTCATTTTTTGTTTGGAATGGTGGTTCCGACTAGTTCGACTAGGTCCAGTTACCTTCTCTCAATCTCTAATGGATTTAAAATATGACTTTCATTCATCAATGGAGAAGAGACATCCGATCAACCCTCTTGCTGATCGGGTAAGATATTGATCCTTAAGTTGATTTGGGACTCAGCCAAGACACTACTAAAGTTTTCCTCTTTGGGAAGAGGACTTAAAAGAATGTAGAAATTAATATAAATGAAAAATTATTCTTGAATGCAAGCAAAAGGAACTATCTTAATCCTATCTCAATTAGGAAGATATAGATCTAACCGAATTAAGCGCAAGATAATTTTAAATAATTGGGACTTCAATATGTCTTGTTTATAATGAATATCGAGCTAACAAAGTAGTCCAATTAACTGACATTATGAATATTGAAACACATCCTATTGAGACCTCTTAACTGAAATAATAAATCAACAACATTCAAGAAGAATTTCGCAAAATGATACTAATCATTTAATCAGTAACTTGAATAATTAACTAATAATATGTAGAAGAAGTTCACAACATATCACTATTGAATAAATCAGTTTTATAAGACAGATTTATGAGTAAATAGTTTCTCAGAAATCAGAATTTAATCCATAAAAGTAGAGATACATAATAACATAAAATTGAAAGAAATTACCCATATCGACAAAAGTGCACAAACATGGAAGTAAATTGACACATCCCTGTCATCCTACAAGTATTTGAAATAATAGTATTCGAAGTACCAATTTTATTAAATCCATTCTCTAGCTCTCATCTCCAATAGTCTTTTACAGTTCCTAAGCTTTTGCTTTCAAAACCAGAGCTACAATAATGCAAACTTTGTTTATTATACATAACTCAAAATGTAAAAGAAAAACCTCAATAATCCCTAGATTTGAGATTCCTCTCCCCCACTTACAACTCTAAATCCCTATTACATAAGTGCTTTTAGAATTCCAGAATGGCAAAGGAGAGAAACTCTTATTACATTTTGCAATCTATTATTTATAATATTTACAAAGTAGGAAAGTTTGTTGAAGAAAAAAATCTGTTCAATCAATTTTTGTTTGCTCAAAATTAAATTCTTCAATTATTGAATTATTCCCATTGATTGAGATCTTGTTCTCCTCATCCCTTTAATTGTTTTCCTGAAAAACAAATCAAAACAAAATTAAAATGCAAAAATAAAATCAAAATGCCAAATCTGGAATTAAAACAAGTCTAATCAAATTCAATTAAACAAATAATTGAAAAGGAAATATAAGCTTCCTATTTATGTTTGTGATGATTTAATTGGACAAGGATATCATTGACGAATGGATTTGCATTCAGAAGAGGCTCGGGCAAATGAAAATGCAGAAAATAAAACTCCAGAAAATTATTTTTACTAAAAATTTGGACATTTATCTTCTGCTCAATTTTAGATCTAATAAATGATCAAATATGTTAACAAAAACTCCTTAGAAATGTTCTCCATGATTTTATCTTCCCAATGAGCCATCTTGGGCCTCATTTGGTGAAGAAAAACTTATTTTATGAACCTCGAAAGTTGACGAGTCAAAACTACAAGAGTTTTAGAATTTCTATTGCTGGGCTAAAAATCAGAACTTTTTAATTAAATTCTAATCCTAAATTAGATTTTAATTATATAATAATTAATTATAATCTAACTATAAGCTAAATTAATTATTTACAAACTAATTAATAATTAGTATTAATCTCCTGGATGCAGGTGTATAATCTAGTCTTAAATGTGAAGGCACAGGGGTGTGGTGAGGTGGATCGACACCTGCCTACCAAGTACAGAAGGATTAAAAGATGCATGGAAGTGGGCTCTCGGCATTTGCGAAGAGTAGAGCTCATCTTCTTTCACTCCAGCGGCTTTGGTTCACACATCATGTCTATTTCTCTGGTTCTTCCCTCCGCACACTCCGGCCTACCTCAAAACACGGCATTCTTCAATGCCACAGTTATGAAGGGCACTTCTCGATGCACGCCAGAGGATGTTAAGGCACGGTTCAGTCCTGGGCTTGCGATGGATTCGCCTTCGTCAATTCACTCACATCATTCTCTCGCCTCTGGCCTCAATTCTGATCTCTCTCTATTTGATGTTGGCTCTGTCATTCTAGAGGCCTCTTGTGACTTGCAAGGGAAGGATAATTCGGAGCTTGGCTCTGTTCTTTTGGTGAGGCACCTTCAGTTTATCCACTGGTTTTTCTCCTGGACCCCTCGCCTTTGTTTCGAAGTCTTTCTGATTTGTTGTCAATCTTGTTTCTCAACCTTGCTTCTAACTCGCTTCTGCCATCTCCCTGTCTATGATGTTGCTCAGCCTAGCTATTATTCCGCTGCTGCTATCTCCCTAATACCTCGCTTGTGACATAGAATGTAGTGCCGAAGAAGCCAACCCCAGCGCGTGCCTTCGAGTCTGTCCTTTGATTCACCTTCCCTTTCCAGCGTTTTGTTTGCTCACCACTACCCAGAACCCGCAGTGGGAGAGGGTGGATTCATTCTTCCAGCCACCACCCAGGGCCTCCTCCCTCGTCTGGCTCTGCATCCTCCACCTTTAACAGTTCTCTGAATTGCACAAGGATAACTGCTCATATCTTGGTGGCTTTCCATGAGGCAACTCAGACGAAGGATTCCAACTCTCATCCAAATGGATTTGGGGATGTTTCTGTTCCAACTTCGACCCTCCAACTAGGGATTGGTAATGCACCTCTACAGGCTCCGGATGCTCAGGTTCGCAATGCTCAGGATGTGGTGATGGCATCAGTTGACCCTAGTCCGTCTGCTCAGCATGCTGCTCAAGCAAGGGATGTGCCTGATTTCGGATGGTGCCGGATTGAGGAAGAGCCTCTAGATGACTAGTATGCTCATTTCTGCTTTGTCTACGTGCCATGCAACCCTTACAAATTGGCAAGTTTTTTGGGCAAATAGTTATGTGGAATTCTGGTGTATTTTTGAATTTTTGTTTATCCTGCAACATCAAGAGGATCTTAACTTGTTCCCCTGCGTGGATCCTGATTACTGGTTTAAGAATGAGTTTACTGCCTATGGTCAGTCTTCTTATCTGCGTATCTATCTGCTTATCTTGACAGTTCTGCCTCTCTTCAGAGCAGAGTTTTGACTACGGTCACGCTGTAATTTTACCCCCTTTCTTTGTTAATAGATTAATCTTATTTAGGAAAAAAAAAATAGTATTAATCTAGTTAACTAAAATATACAATTAATTTTTAATTTAGTTAATCAAATATTAAATATTAATTAATTGAACTACATTAAAATGAAATTAATTTAATTAAATTATTAATATTTAATATATTAAAAAGTTAATATTTAATATACATTATTTTAATTTACAAAAATTCGTTTGAAATAATTTTTGATATGCCATATCGAAGTCCTTGAAAAATGGTGAATGTCACTTATAATATCGCATCATGGGATTGCATCGGGGTATTTAAAATGTGCAATTGCTAATGTTTTAGAATCTTGCTATAAGATTTTGCAAGAATTTTTTTTGTGATATGAGATACGCTTTTTGCGAGAAATGTTTTTTCTTATAAGTTTTTTGGGGTTTGGGTTCGGGGGCTATTAAATTAATGAAGATGAGTGGGGTCCACATGAATTATTAATCCTAAAAATTGAACTATAGCTATTTTGCATTTTTGAGAATCCGCTCTTGGCAATTTGTCTTAAAATAATAAACTGGACTAATATACAAAGATCCTGAAACATGATTTCATCCGTTGTATGATTTAGCTCGATCATTTTGTAGGTCTGTTAGTGAAAGAATGAAAAATTAATAAAAGTTAACTAAAACTCAATATTTACAATGAATGACTATTGAACTTAATTAGCTATGAAAATTAAAATATTATACAGTGATTTACATTTTTAGTCCAGGCGAGAAAATGATCAAACTTCAAAGGAGTGCCAGCTACAACCTGGTTGACCAAATGAGTCAAAACAAGCATGGATGGAAAGCTTGTGAAAAGTTAGATTCAATGAAATAATTAAAACATAAATCTGGCGAAAAATTGTAAGACAATATTAAATGAAAATCAAAAAGATTCTTAGCCAAAAATTTATAAAAAGGGTCCCCATTATTTGAGCATATAAAATAACAAAAATGGAGGGGGGGTTATGTTTTACCACAACAATGGTGACACATGGGAGAAGAACCAGTTTTCTTTGTTTTATATGAATGAGATTTTCCTAAAATTATAGTAAAAATAATTAAAGAAGAGAGAATTATTTTTGAAATGTTTCACTAGGTTCATTAGTTTGAATAACAACAAGGATCATCTAATTTGTAATTTTTCTTAAAATTCCTCATAAATCAAAATATCTCATAACTCTATATGAGTCTTTAATTAGTTGTAGAGATAAAGTGGGGGTCAATTTACAGCTTATCTTTTAAAATATACTCATTTGTCACGGGTAGAGCCATTGTTGCCAGCAAACATCTATAGTCTCGACAGGGTTACTTTTTAATCATCAACAATTCATAATCCCATCTATTTAAGAATTATTGACCTAGAGATAAATCCACTTATATATGTTTATTTTCTTCGTATTTTATTTTTATTTTTTTAGTTCTTAAAATCTATTTTTGTGGTTTGGTAGCGAGATAGTTGACAATGCCATTCATTGTTTATAATTGGACTGAACAAGTTGGCTCGGGATGAGACCCCTTGTCTTATAATTGTTTACAATCATAAGCCATTACCCTGGTTTGTTTAGTAGTGTTGGTAATGTGAGCTTATTTTTCCCCTATGCTCATGGTAAATAGGTAGGCTCATGATGAGACTACTTATCTTTTAAGTTTAAATATAATTTTGGATTACACTCTAGAAAAACAAAACCTTTTGGACAAGGAGAATTATTGACTACTTAAGAGTTAAGAATAACAATTTTAGAGTTAAATGTGCTTTTTTGTAAAGTGTCTTGGTCAAAACTAACTTTTCTTGACTGATAATAGAATCTTGAAAGATCTTAATAAAATATTGAAATCTCAAAATAGTTAAAATTTTGATGAAAAATAAATTTCTCAAATTTTATGATACTTTGTCAACTTCTCTTGTTTTGTAATATCTTCACTAAGTATGTCTACCTTTATAATAAGAAAAACAAACTTTATTAAGAGATTTAAGAAAAAGCCAATAGTAGACTATTAACATTATTTTTTTGCATATGTCGACCATTGTTAAGTAACAAAAAGGCCTTTCGTATAAATTATGGCAGAGTCACCAAAATCAAAACTAAAAAATAAAAGGAAAATAATTCATACTCTGAATTGATAAAAGAAATCAACAAACAAAAATAAAAATGAAAAAGATAAGAGTAGGAAGGAAAATTGAAGTTTTTAAAAGACAAAGTCCAACAAGAATGTTTATACCAATGCCTCAACAAAATGAAGTAAAAGAAAATAATCATGTAATCATTCCTTCTTATGTTGAGATTTAGATAAATTTTACCTTGCAGTGTTATAAGCATTTTAGGCTTCAGATAGTAGTGATGATAAAATTCAGCCACAACAAAAAAATTTATGTTTGGTGTCAATCTTCTTGTTTCAAAGCATCATCTTAATCATCTTATAATGAAAAGAATGCTTAAAGAAACAAACTAAATGTTTAGAGACTTCCTAGTGTTGATGTTTCGATGAAGATTATCACTGCTTCTCGAAAGAAAACCAGGACAAGACTATAGGGCTTCAAAATTTGATATGGTAGAGGACTGAAAGTTTTTATGAAGAGCTTGAAAACAGATTTTTATATTAAAATAATTTAAAAACAAAAACGAAACTAAAGTAAAGTAATGGAAATAAATGAAAGTGGGTATATGAAACTTACCATTGGAGAATCGCATTTAATCATACTTGTGAGATATCATCTTTTCCAATACTAGCTAACATCTTCTTTTAATTAAAATCAAAATCATGAATAAGTTGAACTAACCATAATCTTATAACCCAAAAGCATTATTTATTTTATTTAAACCAAAGCAAGCAGTAAATTATAAGGAGATAATTCTTTGTGTTCATGAAATTGAAAGTAAAACCAATCAATTAGAAATGAGAATGAAATTATGCTTCTTAATGAAGTGCAACAATGAATGTTCTCATAATATTATAAGTTTCTTATCAACTCCATTTCCATAAATTGTCCAATATTAAGACCAAATCCAAGATAATGAAATTTATATGTATAGATGGGAAGGTCTTAAATTTCATATTAGATATGGAGTGGTATATCTAAAACTGAAATATAAGAGAATTGACATTTCGAGGTCTTGATGATGAGCCATAGTGGATGGCTCAAAACGTTGATTTAAATATTTATGGATGCGATAATTCCATAAGAAAACACTACGCATAAGAAAAATCACAGAAGCCTCAGAACAATAATATAAGAGAAATCGAAATGATCTAACCTTGTTGCAAATTTCCTATCAATTGCTTTAATACCATAGTGATTACCCAAGATTGTTTTAAAATATTTTATACAATGCAATGTCTTAGTGGATGTTTCACATCGCGAGTTTCTTTGCCATACTTAAATTTCAATCCGCGATTTTTACCTTTGTCGATATGGGATACAACGATTGAATGTTAATGGAAAAGGGTCATGTATTAGAGTCTATTGCATCAGAAAATCTTCAGATAAGGCTTCATTTGAGTTTTGCGATGTGATATATTTGTTGCGGTAGCAAATTTGTGATATGGACATATGTTGTGTGAAAACATGCGATGCGATGGGGCAATGGCAATATCGAAGGATCATTATATTGGGGATCGGGGAATGGTCCATCGCACATCATAGATTTAGAATTGTGATATGAGCATATATAATAAAAATTGCAATTGAGCGATTGTGATATTGACATATTGTGACATTGGGAAACAGTCATGTCGGAAATGCCGATATTATTCTGTGATTGTGGGGATACAATGGATGGTGTGGAAAATGGTGGGATTAGCTTTGGATCTAATAAGAAATCGGCAATTAACAAATTTAAGTACATAATGTAACATTGTTTATACACCTATGTGCGATGAAGAATGAACCCAATAAATTTATTATGTGAATTTAATATCGTATCAGATCCAAAACATCGGGACTTTTAAACCTATGCACCTACCATTATTGCTATTGAATGGATGCGATATTTTTAATGAACTTGATTTAAATTTTATATCAGGTCTGGAATTGTGTGAACATAGCAATATTGACAAAGTCAACTATAAGATATGTGAAATGTGAAATGGGATATACGATATGATAATTGTGGAATTTTGCGAGAGAATGAGTGTAAAAGAACATCAAAGGTCTTGTATCAACGATTTTTTATCAGTAAATGCTAAGAGTCACTTCCAATGAAATATTGCGATACAAATAGTTGTGATATGGATGATGTAATATTGAAAGGAAAGAATTGATGAAGACGAGCAGGAAGGGAATATCACAAATGTATATTCATCGTAGTATCAGTGATATGAAAATCAAGTTGAAATATTTCGATATGAATTTTGCGATAATGTTTTAAAGGCCTATTAGGTTTTCTAATGAATGAAAGAAAAATTAATGAATGCTCGAATTCAAATGAACAACAAATAAAATTTCCTTGAACCTTTTGCAGATTTTAAATGGGTTTGCTTCTTACTTCAAGTTTTGAAAATGAATGAAAACCTGCAAATGAAATAGAATAAGAATAAGAAATAAACTAAGGAAAAGGAAAAATCAACAATAGATGAAAATGAACTGATGAATTTGTACCTGGAAGAAAATTATCTGTAAATTTTATCTCATGAATCTTCAATTTCATCCATGGATTTCTCAAAATTTAGATTTTGTTCAAAATCATCTCATTATTTATTCTAAACTGAAGTGTGCAATTAGCTTAAAGAAAATCAGTTATTCGTGTCCATGAAATCGGAAATTCATAGAATTCACCAGAAATGTAAATTAAAATATGCTTCCCTTTGAGTTGCAACAATAATTATTACCTTTTCTCCTTCCGAATTAACTTAGCCGAAGTCTGTATTGTTAAGGTGGTTTTTCAATAATGTCTTAATTAAATAAATATGTTGCACATTACAACATCAAATAATAAACTAAAGATCAGAATAGAATAAAGCCACTGATTATGAAAGAATACCAACACAGATTCAAATGTGTGTACACAACAAAATGGATACCCTTAAGGTCATTTCAACAAATTCCAAGGAAGATAACATGAACTTGATGTATTTATAGCAAAAAGTAAGACTGATTAATAATAATCAAATTGGAATTAAGCTTACGAGCTTAGACAATCATATATTTTATGGGACAATGATATCATGAAGCTTTTGCATCATCAAAATTTTCAACATAACAATATAAGAAAAAAATCTTAGAAATGTCGAAATATAGAAAAGTGGCTTTGAGGTGATGTGTGCCAAGTTCATACTAAATTAAATTTAGCTGACATTATTCGAAATAGGTAGAGATGTAGTCATGGGTAGAGATATTGCTGCAATAAAATTTTGATTTAAAGATGGGAAGAAAAAATCAAAACGTTTTCGAGGAGAGGAAAATATTTCTCTGAACATGAATATGATATGAGAAGGGTTGATTGCTTGTTTTATTTTTATCTGCAAAATTGTTAAAAATAAATTAATTATACAAGCAAACTAACTACATTATTTCTACTCCTATCCTAACTATATACATGAAAATGACTAGGTATAGTCAGATTTCCAATGTAACCACTCTCTCATTTTAATTCCTATATATATGTACAGTTTAAACATTTTTTTTTTCTCGGCAAAGACTAACTCTATTAACTGAAAAGTAAAATAATATTACAAGGAGTTGAGGCCTCAGATAACAGTACCCAAGAGCACTCAATGCAGTAAAATTGCCCTAGTATAGGAAGAACCTAGGAAGACCAGTTACAGAAAGCTAGAAAACAGATGTAGAACCCAGAGATATACCAGTATAACATAAGAAGAGACGTGAAAGCAAGACAGACACTTTCCTTGGCTAACCAAAAGATCATTATACTGCCACTGCTCGAGAGGAAAAACAAAACCATCTGGCTGAAGATGTTTGACCAAGACTACAAACAAAATTGCCTGAAAATGGTCATCTGAGATGTCAGCAAAACCAAAAAAAGAAAGTTTGAACAGAAGCAGGTTGCCTTAAACATCCACGTCCTCACTAGGAGGCATCTCCACCACCGGACACGCACTTCCAATCCACAAATCTTCGCTTCCAACCTTCTCGCCCGCTGGGTTCACCGTGGGATGATGAGTGGCTTTGGAATTCCCTTCCCCAACTGCAGGGAAAATGTCTTCAAGAGGCGGAGTAACGCTGGGAGCGTCAACCTTGCCGAGCATCTCTCCCTTTCGTTTCTCTAGGCTTCCCCCATCCGTAAATTGCTCACTGCTTTGAGCAGGCTTAGAAGCCACGCACACCAGAGGATAAAGCTGGTTTTCTTCTTCCGAAAGGATAATAGTGTTATGAGCGGTGATCAATGGCCTATTGAGATTGCTTTGGAACTTGAAGTGCATGGTTTGAAACGCACTGTTCGGAGTCGGCCTGCGAGCAAGGCTAGGAGGAGGCACATTCACCGAAGAAGAGGGGAAATTAATAGGAGACAGGGCAGGGTTCACAGAACAACTTGCCTTCGAATGCCTTCAGCTACCTCGGCACCCCCCAGAATGATTCCTCACACTCTGGCGAACCATATTGAGGTGAATAGGGGGAGGCATAGAACAACTAGGAATAATGACGGGAGGGCAATAAGACTGCACCGAGTACCAATTCGAGCACACAAGATAGGCCTGAGAGGATGATGATGGCCTCCCAATTCAAAATTCCAGAGCAGTAAAAAGCTTACTGCTGATAGCAGAGTTTAACCTACCATCAAGACCGTTAACATAATAATACCACAGTGAGGATAACGAGGTACAGGCATGAAGCTTGCCTCTGTGAGCAGAGACCTACTTTCCCCCAAAATCTGTAGCAAACCAGAGCCTGGAGCATGAAGGCTGAACACTAATCGTGGGGAAAATAATCAAGAGTGCCATGATTATAACCACCATTGTTTCACCTTGAACAGAGCAAACCATTAATGCAGAGATCCTACCAAATCTACCCTTCTTAAGTTTATCCTTCTTGCACCGGGTGAAATCCTAAGAAGCCAAGCTGCCCTGCAGCTGGAAGTACCAAACCTTACTGTCTGTGATGAAGAGCATTAAGTTCATTAATTTCACCCGCATCCTGGGGTACAGTTTAAACATTAGAAATACAAATACAAATCTAATTAAAGTAAGAAAGATCAAACTTTTGAAATGCCCTTTCCAACTAGATTTCAATTTGAACAAAGAAATATGAATGGATTTACATTAATGATTGGAAGATATTAAAAGGAGAAGATAACAAGTCAGATTGTGGATATGAACTTTTAGATTCACAGGCCTGAAGAAAATTGTTAGTGTTATGTGTAAGTGTTAAGCTATTAACAATCTTCCATGAAGGACAAATTTTCAAATATTTCTCAAGAGCGTTAATGAAAGATAGATGGAAATCTATTAGATACAACGGAATATTATTAATTGAATTATATTGTTTGTCAGAATGTAAAAATACACTATTTTGTTGATACTGCCTTTGAAAAGATAGAAGCTTTTGATTAAAAATTAGCATCGATTGAAATTGAAATATTGATAGCTTTTGATGTTCATGATTATAATATGAAACTTCAATTTCCCAATAGGGCAATGCGTCAATTGAGTGTTTTCTAGTGCAATGTTCAATATGCCAGCATAAAATATAAAAAAATTGAAAAATAAAATCACAAGTTAAATATGATTTTAAACAAAATAAGTGAGGAAAGAAAAATAAAATAAAATCTCTATTGCTACAATTAATGTTACAACACAATTGGGATTGTTTTGAAATAATTCAATTTTCACAATATTTGGCTAGAATAATGGAATTTGAATGATTTCCAATTCCAACTTGTGAATTAGAAAGAGAATTATGACTGTGAATAGGAATGAGAGCTTGATCATGGTATGAATCATAAATTGGAATGATTTCTTGGATGTTGAAATCATGAAGATAATTTGTTGCTTGAGAATGAGGATTAGTTGGAATAATTTCTAAATTGAAGCATTCCTCATCCTCATATTTGTTTTGAATTTTTTCATGAGAATTAACTTGAGAATAATACAAATCAAAATCTTCATTGTTAGAGTAATTATCATAAATGACTTCATGATATTGATTAGAATTCCTTTTGATCTAATCCAATGTATCAAAACAAGAAGGAATATAAAGTACAAGTTTATTAATGCAGAAAGAAAGATGAATTATTGTTTCTTTATCTTGATAAAAACTAATTGGCATTTCATTTAGATCAGCCCTTGTATTTTCTGAAATATCATTAATTGGGGGGGGGGGGAATTACCATTAGTAAAAATATCAAGATAAAGGGAAAAATGAGAATCATAAATAATGAACTTAAAAGTTTCTCTGTTTAAGAACACTTTTGCATTCTGTTCATTATAAATTTCATATTCTAGATCATTCCTTTGTGTACTGATGCTTTCTTGAAGAAGGTTGCTTTGCTACTCTAATTTTGGCATTTTCTCATTATGAAAGAATTCATAAATTTGTATAGCAGTTTGTGTGTTATTGATTTGCGTTCTAATTTTCTAAATTCAATAGAGTGTAATTTTCACATTTCAAGGCAACTCTTTCTGCAAAATTGTTGTTGTTTTCTTCTTGCATTTGGATAGAAATATTTTCCAAGTTTTATGAGACCATTTCATCATAATTTATTTGCACATCCATATTGGAATTCTCATTTATGTTGGAAGGGGATGGAACAAAGCTTGAACTAATTTCATATGAATTATGAATGGGAGGAAGGGAACAAATATGTTCAAACCAATCTAATGATTCTTCTTCTGGAGGTTTATATTCGACTTTAAATTTTAAACAATTCAAACGAAATCGAATATTAAAATCAATAACTGACTCATTTTCAAACCTTCGTAGATATTCAATTTCATAACATACACGTTCATAATCATAATCGTTAAATTTACACATGAAAATTGTAACAAATTGATCCTAGCTGTGAATTGAGGCAACGGGAAGAGTTTGACACCAGCTTCTAGCTTTTGCCACGAATCTGAGAGTAAAATTTTTGCATAAAAGGCCTTCATCAATTCCTTGAAAGCCATAATTTGAATTTTTTTTTTTAATAAATTGAAAGGTATGATTAAAAGCAGATGAATTTCTCTTACCATTAAAATTTACCTCAGATAAGAGTCTTACCACTTTGGGTGGAGTATTGGAAGATGCATGTCCATGGATACAACTCCATATTGGAAGTTTAATAGGAGTCATTGTGATAAATAACAATATGTTAGACTACAAAGAATCCACTTAGAGAACAAGTTCCAAGCCATCCTTCTAGCACCAAAATGTTGAAACCTCAAACTTCACTGTAACAACATGGGGGATGACCACCCATTCTAGACCTTAAGGAAGATCCTTTTCCGTTTGCAATGGTGGTTCTGATTGGTTCAACTAGGTCCAGTTACCTTTTCTCAATATCCAATGGATTTAAAAAATATGGCCTTCATTCATCAATGGAGAAGAGACATTAGATCAACCCTCTTATTTATCGGGCAAGAAATTGATCCTTACACTGATTTCGGGCTTAGCTAAGTCACTACTAAAGTTTGGTTGTTTGGGAAGAGGAATTAAAAGAATGTAAAAATTAATCTAGATGCAAAATTATTCTAAAGTGCAAGCAAAAGGAATTATCTTAAGCCTATCTCAATTAGGCAGATATAGATCTAACTCGATTAAGAACAAGATAATTTTAAATAATTGAGACTTAAATATGACTGTTTTATAATGAATATCAAGCTAGCGAAGTAGTTCAATTAACTGACGTTATGAATATCAAAACACATCCTATTGAAATCTTTTGACTGAAATAATCAATCAACAACACTCAAGAAGAATTTCACAAAATGATGTTAATCATTTAATCAGTAACTTGAATAATTAAATAATAATATGCGGAAGAAGTTCACAACATATCACTATTCAATAAATTTTTTTTATAAGATAGATTTATGAGTAAATAGTTACTCAGAAATAAGAATTTAATCCATAAGAGTAGAGACACAACATAAAATTGAGAGAAATTACCCATATCGACAAAAGTGCACAAACATGGAAGTAAATTGACACATTCTTGTCATCATAAAATGAAACAAGTATTTAAAACAATAGTGTTCAAAATACCAATTTTATTGAATCCATTCTCCAGGTCCGGTTTCCAACAGTCTTTTATAGTGCTCGAGCTTCTGATTTCAAAACCAGAGCTACAATAGTGTAAACTATGTTCCTTATACATAACTCAGAATTTAAAAGAAAAACCTCAATAATCTCTTGATCTGAGATTCCTCTCCTCCCACCTACAACTCTAAATCCCTATTACAAAAGTGCTTTTAGAATTCTCTAGCTCTGGTTTCCAACAGTCTTTTATAGTGCCCGAGCTTCTGATTTCAAAACAAGAGCTACAATAGTGTGAACTCTGTTCCTTATACATAACTCAGAATTTAAAAGAAAAACCTCTCTCTTGATCTGAGATTCCTCTCCTCCCACCTACAACTCTAAATCCCTATTACAGAAGTGCTTTTAGAATTCGAGAATGGAAGATGAGAGAAACTCTTATTACATTCTACAATCTGTTGTTTATAATATTTACAAAGTAGGAAAGTTTGTTGAAGAAGAAATTTTTTCAATCAATTTTTATTTGCTCAAAATTCCATTCTTCAATTGCTGGAGTATTTTCATTGATTGAGATCTTGTTCTCCTCATCTCTTCAACTATTTTCCTGAAAAAAATTCAAAACACAATTAAAATACAAAAATAAAATCAAAATGCCAAATCTGGAATTAAAACAAATCTAATCAAATTAAATTAAATAAAAAATTGAAGAGGAAATATAAGCTTCCTATTTATCTCTATGATGATTTAATTAGCCAAGGATATTATTGATGAATGGATTTGGATTCAGAAGAGGCTTGGGCAAATGGAGATGCAAAAAATAAAACTCAGGAAAACTAGTTTTATTAAAAATTTGGAGCCTGGTGACTGTAGGGGCATGACCTTCTCGATAGGATTATTAATGGTTGGCGCAACGGACTTGGTGACGCGTAGCTAGGGTTAGAGTGGGGCTTTAAGTTTTCTCCGTATGGAGCATAGCAGAGGAGGGATCTTCCCTCCCTCCTACAAGGAAGCAGTTGCCAGCAGAGGCAAGTCACCACTGGGTAATGTCAGAGGATTTGATGAAGAGAAAACAAAAAATAAGTAAAAGGAGTTAGATGGGGCCAGGTCCAAGGAAAATAGCAGCACTAAGGACAAGGAGGAAGAAGACAAAAGCCAGTGAAGGGACAAAAATAAAAAGGGACCATGCAGACCCAAGATAGAGATTACTCCTAGAGTAGTGTGAAAAGATCCTCCTCTACAGACACACAGGGAACATATGGGGACTTATGCAATAATTTGCAAATTCATGGGAATATGGATCTCTGAAAAGGCATTATAGATATGGATCAAATACCATTGGAAACCCAAAGGTAGTATTGATCTCCATATTGGGTCAAAGGGTTTTGTTACCGTGGTATTCACTAACATTGAAGATAAAGACAGAATATTCTAAGGCGGACCCTACTTTTATGCAATAGCGGGCCTCTATATGCGGCCGTGGATGACGAACTTCATTCCAGAGAGGGAGACATTCACCTCGGTACCTGTTTGGGTAAGGCTTTATTCCTGACCTCTCGATTATTGGAAAAATGAATCGCTTGCTGCCATAGGCAATAAACTAGGTCATTTTGTTAAAACTTCGGAAGCAACAAGATGGGGTAAATATACTTCCTATGCTAGAATTTGTGTAGAAATGGATCTATCAGGTGCTCTTCTAAATGAAATTATCCTGGAAGTTTTTGATGAGGAATGGGTGCAGACTGTGGATTATGAGCATATCCCGTTCAGATGTCATAAATGCCATGAACATGGTCACTTGGTCAGAGACTATCCTCTTAGTAAAGCAGACAACAAAGGTAAACCTAATACAGTGAAGGATACTGAAAACTTTTAGAAAGTGGCAAGTAAGGGAAAAGGAGGCAGAAAGGGATCAAAGCGACATCGCAATGAGGAGCAAAAGACGAACCAGAACATGTTTCAAGCACTGGAAGAAAATGAAGGAATCACAAATGAAGAGCAATCAATGGAGGAAGGCCCTATTGAAAAGGAGAAGGACGAGAACTACAACCCAACACAAGAAATTTGCAATAAGAAAGAGACTATGATGAGTGAGACTAAATTAGAAATGGATCTGGAAATGACCCAAAGTGAAACAGATCTGGAGGACCGTGAACTTCAGGAAATTCTAGAAAAGGAACACCTAGATCTGGAAGGGTTCTTGATGCAAGGAACCACGATAGGGATAGATTCTTTACTTCAAGAGGATTGCAATAGAATAAAACAGTTGTTTTTATGGAAGACATAGGAAAGTGAGTTACGAATAGGAAAAACCACTGACAAGAAGGAAAACAAAGGAGTAAAAACAATGAAACCAACCCCAGGACTAGCTACTAGAAATGAAGGCAAGAAGAGAGGCTAGAAAAAGGAGAAGGAGCTTTTCATTGAGTGTGGAAAGCTAATGATAGATTTGGGTAAGATGAAAGACCTAACCAATTACTCCTTTACAAGTATTTAAATATGAAGTTCACATCTTGGAATATCAGAGGTCTAGGAAGTAAAAGAGAACAAAGATTGCTTAGTTATAGAATGAAACAAGATATGTTGGATATGATCTTCATGTAGGAAACGAAATGTTCCATTCAGAAAATAAGACTTATACACAACAAATGGATCAATAGATTTGAGTTTCTAGATGCTAAAGCCAAGAACACAGTGGGGGGTATTCTCACTCTTTGGAATCCCCAAAGGGTCAGCATAATGGATGCAGAGGCATCAAGAAATTACCTATCAGTGGTCATTCAATGAGTAGGGGTTTCAAAAACATTCCTGGTCACAATAGTTTACGGTCCTCAAAGAATAGAGGATAAACTCAAATTGCTAGAAGCCCTTATTGACCTCAGGAATAGATAGGCTAGAATTCCTTAGATCATGGGAGGGGATTTCAACATGATTAAATCTCTATCTCGAAAAAAAGGAGGTACCAGGGTGCTTAACAAAGACTCCCTAGCATTCCAATCATTTATAGATAATATGAATTTGGTTGATTCAAAATCGAGCAATGGCCTTTTTACATGGAACAACAAAAGAGGAGGTGAGGCACCGATAGCTTCTAAGTTAGACAAGCTTATGATATTAGAGGAGTTGAAGCTTCTAAATAAAGAAATAACAGCTATATTTCTTCCGTTTGGAGGTTTAGATCACTAGCTTATTCAATTGGAAATCAAGGGTATAGATTCTCCTAGGAATAGACCCTTCAGATTCGAAAATATCTGGCTCTCCCACCCAGATTTCATCAGTAACATCAAAAAATGGTGGTCTGAAGACTTGCAAATCTAAGGATCTGAGATGTACCTCCTTCATAACAGACTAAAGCACATTAAGTTCAGACTTAAGGAATGGAACCAGAAGGATTTTGGTAACATTTTTGAGGAAAAAAAATTAGTGGAAATCAAGCTTCTAGAACTCAACCAAGCTCTAATAAAATATGTATTTGACAAAGCCAAAAGTGATGAGGCTGATAAATACCATCTAGATTGGGAAGAGTTATGCAAACAAGAGGAAATATTTTGGAGACAAAAATCCAAAGTTCAATGGCTCAAGGAAGGAGAGCAGAACACAAGATTTTTCCACAGATCCACTATGGCTAACAGAGCTCACAATAGAATCTCAACAATTAATGATGAGGAAGGGGAGATTCAAAACACTAATAAAGATATTGAAGCTGTGCTGGTTCAACATTTCTGAAACATCACTCGAGAAAACATTCCAGACAGGGATCATTCCATCAGGGGAATTACAAGGCATATCCCTAAGCTGGTGTCCAGAGAGGACAATTTTAACCTCAATAGACCAGTTACTGAAGAGGAGGTCAGTGAGGTTCTCAAAGACATGCATAATGGCAAAGGACTAGGCCTGGATGGTTTTAATGTGGATTTTTTTAAAGCTTGTTTGCATATTGTCAAAGAGGACATTTTGAATGTGGTAGAGGATTCCATGAGCAACAAAATTATCCTAAAAGCTCTCAAAACCTCCTTCATCTCCCTGATTCCCAAATAGGACTCAGCTCAAACTGCATATAGGTACAGACTTATTGCCTTATGTAATGTGGTTTACAAGATAATATCCAAAGTAGTGCCTAATAGACTCAAACCTCTCCTTCCCTCGCTAGTGTTCGAGGAACAATCAAGTTATGTCGAGGGAAGATAGCTTTTAAACAACATTATTCAAGCACATGAGGTGGTTCACATACTAACCAGCAAAAGGCAAGTGGGGATGATCATGCAATTGGATATAGAAAAATCGTATGACAAGGTGAATTGGATTTACATCAAGAAGGTTCTCTCTACCTTTGGGTTCGACCACAACTGGGTCAAATGGGTCATGGCGCTGGTGACTTCTTCCAACTTTTCTATTTTGGTAAACGACTCTCCCTTAGAGATCTTCAGTCCTTCTAGAGGCCTTAGGGAGGGAGACCCACTCTCTCCCTTTCTCTTGATTTTCATGATGGAAGGACTTGACCGATCCATTAAGCAAGCCACGGCTATGGGAAAAATTAGGGGTCTTCAAGTTTCTGAGAATGGTTTTGCTCTCACTCACCAACAATTTGTTGATGATACCTTACTGCAAGGAATCCCCACAATCAAAGAGGCTTCGGCCTACAAGAAAATCCTTAAATATTTTGCAATGACAACAGGTATGGAAGTCAATCCCTCTAAGTCAAAAATCTTCTTCTTAAATGCTAACATTGCTATCCAAAGAAATATCTCAAGAATTCTTGGTTTCCAAAGAGATTCCCTCCCCTCAAAATATTTTGGAGTTCCTCTTACTGCCAGACCCATGCACATGATTATATGGGAACTGGTTCTTAATAAGTTGTAGGACAGAGTAAAAAAATGGACCTTCCATGCCTTGAACCTAGCAGGCAGGTTTGTTCTGACAAAGGCGTTTTGTAATCTATCCTAGTTTTCATGTTATCAAATCTAGAAGATCCCAAAGGTGTCTTAGAGAAATTCAGGAATATACAAAGAGATTTCCTTTGGGGCAAGGAGGAAACAAGGAAGAAATGGGACCTGGTTTCTTGGGAAAAAATATGTAAACCCAAGAGTCATGGGGGTCTAGGCTTGGATGATCAGGAGATTCTTATTAAAGTTCTCGGAGCCAAGCTTTAGTGGAGATGGATTCGGGAGCCAAAAGCCCAATGGGCCAAGATTTGGAAAGAGAAATATGCCAACTCTTGGCACACTAATGATCCCATAAGAATGTCTCGAATTATAAAAGGCTCCGACATCTGGAATAGAGCTTGGGAAAATAGAAGCCTAGTTCAAAAGAGCAGTTTTTGGGAAATTAGAGCAGGAGGTCTTGCTCTCTTTTGAGAGGACAAATGGCAACAAGAACCAATGCTATTAACGGAGAATTTTTTAAGCCTAAACTAGGAAACAGATGCCCAAGGGTTAACCAAAGTAAAGGATTTTTGGGATCTTACTCATACCTCCAGAAACTGGAGAAGATGGAGAAACATTGACTACAGAGAGGACAAACCCTTAAAAACCAAAGTAAAGGGTCTTGGGGACTTGCTAAAGCAAAGAATGATCTTATTAACAAAGGGGCAGGATCAATTGAGATGGGGTAATAACAAGAAAGGAACCTTTAATCTTAAGGAAGCAAAAGGTTTTCTCCTTGGGCTTGGTTCTAGGGCTCCAGAAAAGACCTAGTTGCATCTCTGGAGGCATCAAGGCTGGATGAAGATCAAGCTTTTTATGTGGTTGGTTCATCATAAGAAAATATTGACTTGGGACAATATTAGGAGAAGAGGAGTTTTGGGGCCTTCTAGATGCCAGCTCTCTGAAGAGCAGGAGGAGACAATGAAACACATTCTCAACGGTTGCCCGTACACAACCTGGCTATCGGATTCATTCTCTTCAATTTTCCACTAGTCTGATAGGGACACAGGAAGTATCACAAATACCCTAAACCAATGGAGAAGAAACTATACGGAAAATGAATTCCTTAATTTGGCCTGGGCCTTCACACCTTGCTTCATTATCTGGAATGTTTGGAAAGAAAGAAATAAAAGAATTTTCAAGAATGAAAAGTCTTCACCACATCGTCTATTTGATCTTATCTTGAAACAGCTCAGAGAGACAGTCAGATCCACTGTTCGCAATTTCCCCAAGAATCCCCACTCAGATAATGAGTGTATAACTCTCAGGCAACTGGGATTGCAAGGGATAATTCCTGAAGGTATAAATAGAAGAGATACAAATATGGCTATAGAGAAGGAATTTTGGCAACCTCCACTGAAAGGCTTTCTAAAATATAACATTGATGGTGCCTCAAAAGGGAATCTGGGAACTGTTGGTTATGGAGGAGTTTTAAGGGATGAAGAGGGCAACATTATCTTTATCTTCCACTATCATTTAGGAAGAGATACCAATAACATGGGAGAAGTGATGGCTCTGGAGCAATGTCTAGAGTTTTTGATCCAAAACCACCGCTCAAATGTCATTGTAGAAGTGAACTTTGAGATAACCATCAACGTTGTGAAAAGAATCAGCAGTGGTTCTCAGCTGGAGAGAGTCTTGAATCACTGGAAACTTATCCAGGTTTATCAAAGAATCCAAGTTCATCTCCAGGGTCTTCAAATCGTAAGTTTCAACCATGTTCGTCGTAATGCCAATAAGTTTGCAGACTTACTGGCCAATCAAGGTGTGTGCAGTGCAAACTGTGGGATGGCTAAAAAGTGGCAAGAGATTCCTCAAAGTCATCTAAAGGCTATTTGCGAGGATCAAGCTGCTGAGGACAGGGAAGTTTTTCGATTTCGGGCTAGGTTGAATAGCATGAATTGATGTTGCCAGATTGTGCACCCTCAGCCCAGCAGGATGAAGCAAGAAGGTTGGCTAGTCAATTTCGGTCACACTTTACCTTAGAGCAATTTGACCGGGATCCCTAGGTTACTAGTTGGCACTCTGTGGAATCAGTTCCCAAACAAACTCTGGATCGGGTTCTGGTTTCGTTGTATGAATAGGCAGAATGAGCAGTTAAGAGTGTATAGTAGTTGACTTTCTCCCTCTTTCCGCTTTCAAGCTAGAAATCCTGGCCATAGTCAATTTTCTGGCGATTGCATGTCTGTAAAGTGGTAAGTGGTTTTGTAGTTTCGAGAGCGTTCCCATAGGGATCTCAACATGTGGCTACGTGGTAGTTTTAGAAACTTCCCTTCATCGCTCGTTAAGGTTTAGTCATGTATGGCGGCGTGATACGGCTCCTAATCGTTGGATCCGGTAGCTTGGTTGGACGGTTAGGATTGTTCGCGCTATTTAGTGGGGCCAGGCAGGTCATTTCCCCATTTCCTGATGGTCCATTTCCATCCTTTGTGTACTTTGGGTGGTCGGGGGTGACTGCTATCATTGGTCGGCTCCAGGGGTTTGTTTTTTCTAGTTTGGCCTTTTGGTTAGGGTTCTTGTAGCCCTTCCGAGTTTTTTTCCATGGGTTTTGGGTTTTCAGGTGTTAGATGCAGGGTCTTAATCTTTGGTAGGATTACCTGTTCTCCTGAGTTTGTATAAATTGACAAGTTTCTGTATACTATGTAACTTTTCTTTTGAATTAATGAATTAGAAAGTTCGGCTCTTGCTTCAGCAAAAAAATAAAAAAATGTAGCTTGATCTTCTGCTCAATTTTAGACTTAATAAATGATCAAATCTGTTAACGAAACCTCTTTAGAAATGTTCTCCAGGATTTTATCTTTCCAATGAGCCATTTTGTGCCTCATTTGGCAAAATAAAACTTATTCTATGAACCTCCAAAATTGATGAGTCAAAACTGCGAGAATTCTGGAATTTCTATTGTTAAGCTAAAGATCCGAATTTTTTAATTATATTCTAATACTAAATTAAATTTTAATTATCTAATAATTATTCTAATCTAAACTATAAACTAAATTAATTATTTACAAACTAATTATAATTAATATTAATTTAATTAACTAAAATATCACAAACTAATTTTAATTTAGTTAATAAAATATTAATATTAATTAATTTAATTACATTAAAATGAAATTAATTTAATTTAATTACTTAATATTTATAATCTTAAGGTAATATTTAATATACATTATTTTTAATTACAAAATTTCTTTCTCAAAGAATTTTTGATATGCCATATTGAAGTCCTTGAAAAATGGAGAATGTCACTTATCACATCACTTCGGGGATTGCATCGGGGTATTTTAAATGTGCAATTGTTAATGTTTTAGAATTTTGCGATAAGACTTTGTGAGCAAAATTTGCGAGATTTTTTTTTGCGATATAAGATATGTCTTTTTTTTTTGCGAGAAATGTTTTTTCTTATAAGTTTTTTGTGATTGGGTTTCGGGGATATTAAATTAATGAAGATGAGTAGGTTTGCGTAAATTATTAATTCTACAAATTGAATTATAGATATTTTGTATTTTTAAGGTAATTTGTCTTAAAATAATAAATTGGAGTAAATTACAAAGACCCTGATTGTATGATTTAGCTCGTTCATTTTATAGGACTATTAGCAAAAAATGAAAAATTAATAAAAGTTAACTAAAAGTCAATATTTACAATGAATGACTATTGAACTTAATTAGTTATGAAAATTGAAATATTATACAGTTATTTACATTTTCAGTCCATGCGAGAAAATGATCAAACTTCAAAGGAGTGCCATTTACAACCCGGTTGACCAAATGAGTCGAAACAAGTATCGATGGAAAGCTTGTGAAAAATCGGATTCAATGAAACAATCAAAACATAAATCCGATAAAAAACTAATAATAAAATTGCAAGACAATCTTAAATGAAAATAAAAAAGATTCTTAGCAAAGAATTTATAGAAAGGGTCCCCATTATTTGAGTACACAAAATAAAATAAAAATGGCGGGATTGTGTTTTACCACAACAGTAGGGAAGATTTATCATAATTTAGAAATAAATGGAATAGCCTAAATGTGAGAATTTTAGCTTGTGCGTAGGTTTCCTCATGCGAAAACCTCCACACAAAGAGAGCTAGGTACAAGAGGTATCATAATGAACTATTCTGTACAAATCGAAACACATAACAATTAGAAAGAATATAAATGTTTTTACATACGTTTTAATTGGTAAAACATTGCGATTTAATAATAAAGAGAACTAATAATAATAATAATAATAATCTGACATTTTTTCAGCCCAAACCTCCACCGTCACCTACTAAAGGACGTGTAACCATTAGAGTAATGTTGATGTCTAAAATGGGTCTCTTAAGAAAAATGTACAACCAAAATAAACTTTGTAAGAACCAATACGATTCAAGATGTTGATGTCAACCATGCGAGATGATCCAACACTTTTGCAGTAAAAATGAAAAAAAATTAATAAATTAATAAAATAATAAAACTACTTTTTCAACTCATATTTTCAACTTTTCTCCCTATTGTTTTACTCAAATTTCAAGTAGGAGTACTTGTTGGATGCAAAATTTAATTCTTCATTTAAATATTATCCATGTTGCATATTTTTTATGGACCCAACTACACCAAAAATGAGAAATACATGGAAAATGCGATTTTTCACATTTTTCGTGTAGAAGGATCCATCTAAGTATGAAACATGGGTACTCATTGTATGATGAATCAAATTATGCATCCAACGAGTGTTCTCGCTCGAAATTACCCATAGGGAGATAAGTTGAAAATACGAGTTGAAAAAATAGTTTTTTATTTTCTTTTTTCGCTCTAAAATTTGATGATCTAATTTAATCTTAATTTATTATTTCCAATATTATTTTATAATTTGTTTAGGAGGCCCGTTTTAGACTTCAAAATTCCCCTAATGTGTGTCGGTTTTGACATGATAGGAGAAAATAATAGCATAAGAGTGTGAGTATCATAACATCAGTGTCATAGCATTCGCCCATGAAATGACCGCTCACAATATTTTTTTTTATTTTTTTAAAATGATTTTCTAGCACTAACAAATATCATAAATAAACATTCTCCAGTAGGGGAAATATGTCCCATTAGAACTACCTCAACCAATAGAAAATTAAAAGAAATAAAATCTGGAAATTTAGAGTTTTTTTTAGTTTACCATAAAATAGAAATATTAAGCATTTTTCCAACAAAATAATACAAATTCAACTTACTTTACCCTGTCATGTGACTTATGCTATAGTAGCATTCCCTCGTGAGGCATGGACTAATAGAACTAATATGATAGCATCCATATTGCATAGTTGAAGTTTAATTGTAGGAATTTATGTTTAATTATAGGGATTTCGACTTAAGTTTTCACGCATTTAAAAATGCCACAATATGTGAAGAGGATAGCTCGATATCTTCAATGTGGTAGAATATATATATATATAAAAGATGAATTTCCTAGGTTTGTAGGTTGGGTGATTGAGAGTCTAGTTTGTTTTTTCCTTCACTCAAATTTAATTTAAAGAATATGTTTAACTCACTTGGAGAGTAAGTCTCAATTCTTTAAGTTGGATATATTGTTAGTGATAAATTAGATCTATTCTTAGTATTATAGTAGCAACATAAAAATTTGATTCCAAAATTCATTTATATTATTTCAACATTTTAGTAATTTATTACCATTAAAAAATAAAAATAAAAATATTATGAAAAATATGTACCGAAACAAACCATTTTTCTATTTTTCATTCAATTAGATGACCATATGACCACCGAGTTGCACTTCCTGCACTATGACCAATAATACCAAATGGATGTCATGAAATGAGGTGCATTCAATGGACTGACATGCATTTCATTAAAACAGGTGCAATGAATCAGGGTTCCTCGACAATTAATTCATTAAACTCCCACCACTTTCTATTCATTCAATACCAAAGTCTGGAACTTTACTTCCCCAAATATTTTGAGAGACTATCACAAAATTTATTGTGAAGACGGTATCCTTAAATCCATCTGTGAAGAAAGATACCTAGACTTTTACCCCTATATGAAGACTCTGTATCCAATGCCTTCTATATATATTCACCGAAAGAATGTGCTATTTAGCTCCGGAATTTTCTACCGTAAATTGTATTACGGGAAGGGAGACATAAACCATTGATATTGTCATTCCTATTTCAAACATTTTATGAAAGTATTAATTGAGTGGTTAATGATTGTGATTTCGTTTTAACGGATTTAGTTTGAATTTTTTAAATATATATTATCATGTTGATAATATAATTCATTTCATATTTTTCAAAAAAATTATTTAATTAAATAAATAAATTTATCTTAATTTAATCCAACATATATAATTGGATAATTGGTTTTTCCTATCCAAATTAAAGTGACTTTAGAATAAGGGAATAAAAAATCACTTAAACACTCTGTTAATAATTCTTTAATAATTAAATCATTTTTTTTAAGGTTTGTTCTTTGTCATTCTATTATTGTTTTAGTGGTATTATTTTTATATTTTTTAATTTTTTTTATGAATTCAATTTTCTCAAAAATATTTTTAAATTGTTGTTATTTTTGAATTTCTATTTTAAAATTAGTTGTTAATTTTTAATTTTTTTCAAATTAAATAAAAATTTTAATTTGTGTAAATTTCTTTTAAAATTAACCCCAAGGGATAGCCCAAATGGTCGAGTTCCCGTTGCTAAGTACCTCGCTAATGGGAGGTCACGGGGTCAAATCTCCTCG
>APFE031380843.1:48424-76988 GCA_000404065.3 Pinus taeda
TTTTTTTAAGTTCTTTTTAACCCAACAAAAATAATTTAATCATTAATACATTATATAAAATAATTACAATATTTATATAAAAAAGAGATAAAAATCCAAATTTTTAGAACTTGATTTAGGGCTTTGAATGTTGTACAAGAGCTGATGAAAGAAATCGTAGTACGAACAAACTTAGTTGGAAGGGTTTGAAAGTTGAGTTACGTAGTACCAACACACTGAGTTGGAAGCGTTTGTAAGTTGACTGACTCAAGAAAACCATGACAAATGTGTTTCTATGGTGGGATGGGAGCCAAACCATTTCTAAGGTGTGTACAACACTCCAACAATTTCCCGGGCACACAAAACTATAGAAGAATTGTTTGATCTTTGTGCTCAGCAGCACCGATTTCTTGATAGTGGAGAATCTTTAAAGCGGATTAAGCGTAACAAAGTAGACAAAGGTGGGGCAAATATTGTGAAGGACGTTATAGTGGGGGCGCATTAACAGATTGGGACATCCTGATGAGCATTGAGAAACTTGATTTGAAAAGAATATCACGGTCAAATCCATAATAAGAGCCATGAAAATTGAGGAAGCATCTGTGGCTTGAGCTAATGCGTTTTTTTTTTTAAATTAGGTTATGTGAAATATAAATTTATATTATCTTAAAATTATATATTATTGTATGGAGAATTTTTGGCGAAATCACGTGAATAATTTTTTGGGGACGCTTTTCGAACCAATTATTGTCGTTAGTGTGGTTCATCGTCTTGACGATGACACCAACACTAATTGGTTCGTAAACTACAATAAAATTTTCGAGTGTTAATTCGCCCCAAAATTCTCTAACAAGTTATGGGATCACAGAAGTCTAAATTCCTTAATTAATATTTTAATTTTTTTTTTACTAGATCATGTGAGATATGATAATTATATTATTTGAAAATATATATTACTTTTTTAAATGTTTATTTTTTAAATTAAATTTTTCAAATATAAATTATATTAACTTAAAAATTATATATAGTATATATTAACTAAATATATATATATTTTACATTCAGACGGCATTATGCAATTTTAACAACTAATATACCACAGGATCTATATTCCTAAATTTCTGCATTTAGTCTCACAGCATCTGTGCATGTACAGTTAAAAGTTAAAATATGGAAATCAAAGTCTATTGCATAACCAATCAGAGGAATAAATAATGAGATGGATTCCATTTGTACAAAGACTTTTAATTGTATTAGTGACGAAAGGTATTGTCGAGTCAGTTTCTATCCTGTCATGATAAGAGTTTTTAATGGATGAGTGATAAAAGCCATTGTCAAGTCAATTTCTTATCCATTTCTTATATCCTGGCCAGATTTAAACGCCTCATTTGATAGCTACATATTTAGTTACATGTTGGGTTGTCACATATTATCTTGTGTCATGTAGGTGATTATTATAATTTTTGTTTAATTATTATAATTGTACTAATAAATGTATCTATAGTTGATATATTTAGATTAATATTATTTTTATATGTTAATTGTTGTATATTAGTATAGATTTATGTTAATTTTGATTAATGAAATATTAAGAAAGATTAAATATTTTAAGGGTTTACACTTTAGGAGATTTGATCATTTAGACATTTATACATTTTTCGTTAACTTTTCTTTTCTTCTTGTCTCTTTATATACACTCCATGTTTCAACTCCATGCATATTATAGAGAATTACATACCCTTCCCATTTTAACATTAACAAACTTTGTATTTTCATTTACTTTACATACTATATACATAATTTACATTGAAATATTTTACTATGTTTATAGATATATTTTACTTATAACTCATTTCCACATTCAAATGTTCTTTTGTGTATAAAGTTTTTTAAATACAAGACCATGTAATATTGTGAAGTAAAAAGTATATATCCATGTCATAAAATATCTTTCTAAATATATACACATTGAAATATATTTTTATTAATATTACCTTATTTTTTTAATGTTATATATCAACTACCTATTGAACATTGAAAAAATTAAAATCTCTTTCATGCACTAACTTAGTAAGCAAGAGTTAAGCCACTTTAATTTCCCCTTTAAATTAATTACAACATCTCTACCACAATGGATTAGGGAGTGCTAAGATAGAATATTTCTCTCTAAAAAATATTTTTTACACCAAGAGACACTCCAACCCAATATGATAAAAATTAAAATAAATAAATAAATAAAATAAAATAATAAAATAAATTTTTATAATTATTAATTAAAATATTTTGACTCTGTGAAATAAAAATAAAAATTAAAAATAAAAAATAGTAATAAAATAATGTTAATAATTATAATTGTAGGTAACTTCATGTAAACATTTTAATAAAAGAATTAAAAAATCCTAAAAAAACACATGATTGACCCATGGTATTTTTGTGGAATATAGCCTATTTTAAAAGGGGGAATTAAAATAGCCTAGATCCATCTTAACTCCAACTCTGGTTCTACCAAGAACCATAATTACCATGTTTGAATTCTATTTGGAAAAAATTATGTTACTTAAAATACAAGAGAGAAAAATTCGGCAATATACCTCTTATTCCAATATTTTAAATCATTTAAATGTACAATTATGACATTGAAAACAACAAAAGCTCTTTTAAAATTGTTTCAATTATAAATATTGCAAATAAAATTATATATTGGACTAGTTAGCTTAGTTTTATATTTAAAATAGCAAGTAAAATAGTAAGTTTTAAGAATTTTTGTATTGATTCATTCACCCACTTGCATCATAAATTATGATACTTTTATAGAGTGAATTTTCAAGAAATGATATATTACAATGAACCACATAAATTCCACATTATTAAGTATTTTATGTTCATAATAAAATGGTATATTAAGTGTGTGCAAATAATGTTTAAAAATATATACTTATATTATCAATCACTAATTATTTATTTTTCAAACCAAACTCACCTCTAATTTATAAGGTATAGTAACAATATCTATTATTACAAAAATGTTAATATGTATAGTTTAATACTTACTCAAAATCTTAATAAAAAAAATTCACTTTAAAAAAAATCCATTTACTAATATAATTCATGCAATATTTCTATTTTTAAAAATATATTTGTTTAAATTAATAAATCTACAAATTTACAAATTATATATCATATATATTTTTTAATTATTCTATTAACACATAATTATCTCACAAGTCTTAAATTTTTACAGATTTCATTAAAATCTCGCTAAATTTATTGTAAATTTCTTATTGCATAAATTCACAAGTAACATTCAAAGTGATGATCTTCATTTACTGGGTTTATTGATTTGGTTGAAAGCTGTTGAAATTAGTACAACCTATCCTGAATTCAATAGCAAATCCCCTACCATTTTAATTGACTCGTGAAGTTTTTTTCTTCCCGACCTCAGTTGTGGCACCTGGTCCTGATTCCTGCCTATTTGGCGACTTGGATCTACCATTATATTTTTTGTGATTGTAATTTTTGGGGCTTGAGACTTTTGGAAGGTTTCTCTGTACAACCTCTTTTTCTCTTCTGGAATGAAGCATTTTTCCAGGTTGTGCGATTCGTTTAATTGCTTTTTTAAAATTAACTCCTCCGAACTCACCTCTTCGACATTCGCATCAACCTCCATATTATCACCGGCTTGCTGCGAGTTCTTCTCTTGTTCCTTTGGATCATCAGTCTCTTTGCGTTCACATGATTAATATACATTGAAGTATTTTTACATTAAAATAAATTCATCAAAAAAATAAGGTAAATATGAATACGTAGGAGGTTTGTTGCAATTCATTTAATAATGGTTCTCAAAATAGAAAAACCATACACGTGAATTAGAACAATTATATCTATTTTCAACGCCACTGACATTTTCAGGCTTATTAGGTCATTAATGAAAATGGTAACACCAGTTGTATATGACATTCATTCAAATGCGTAACATACATTGAAACATTTTAATATTCAAAGTTATTTATCTGGGCTTATTTTCATGTAATAATATAAAAACAATTATATTTATTTTGAAGGCCATTGTCATTTTCAAACTTATTAGGCTATTAATGAAAATGGTAACACGAGTTGTATATAACATTCATTATTGAAACATTTTAATATTCAAAGTTATTTATCTGGCTTATTTTCATTTTCATATAATAATATAAAAATAATTTGCAATGTAAAGAAGAGAACCTATTAAAATAATGATATTCTTTATAAATATCATATATTCATTTAAATCATTAATATACATTAAAACATTTTTATACTCAAAATTGTTCATAAAAAAGTAAGCTAAATGTATCACTTTCTTTTTAATACAATAAACTAAATGTAACACTTAAATGCATAGAAGGAAAATGTCTAAAACATGGGCGGAGAAAAAGATATTAGCTTCCTTGTGTACACATAAAATTTAGCTAAGTTAAGAAAATTAAGAAAGTGTTATTTTGAGGTATTTACAGATAAGTATGTGTATATTTGCTAGCATTTCACTTGACATGGTTAAATGAGAGAAAAAATACATATTAAAATATTGAATACAAGTTAAATTCCAAAACTAATTTGGAACCCTTTCCAATATGGAATAGTTCTTCACATCAGAGGTATGTTACAATTCATTTAGTAATTGTTCGCAAAATAGAAGCAACCATACACAAACATACATTTTCTCAATGCCATTGGCATTTTCAAACTCAATAGGTCATTAATGAAAATGGTAACATGAGTTGTATATAGCATTCATTCACATGATTTGATATACATTGAAACATAATTATGAGGCTAAGATATAGTCTTAAGAGAGAAATATGAGATTCCCTTAATTTTCTCTTATACTTTTGGAAAATTATTATGCTAATTCTTGAAACTCAAGTGTTATGATTCCTAATTGGTTATTGCCATTTTCAGGGGCAATATGTCATTAATGCAAATGATACAAACTAGTTGTATTTAAAATTCATTCAAATGATTAATATACATTGGAACATTTTAATATTCAAAAATATTCATCATGACTTACTGTGCATGCAATAATATAAAAATAACTTTCAGTGTAAAGATGTGAACCTATTTCTTAAATGTAATGATGGTATTTATAAACACCAAATTCTTTTGAAATTCTTCTATACTTTTTTATACTCCAAAGTATTCATTAAAATCTAAGCTAAATGAAACACTTATGTTTTGGTACAATAACCTAAATGTAACACTTGAATGTGTGGAAAGAAAATCTGCAAAGGGGAATGTGTGCATAGAAAAAGATGTTATCCTCCTTCCACACAAATAAAATTTAACTAAGTAAAACAACTTTGAAAGTGTAGTTTTGAGGGAGTTATGTATAAGCATGCATATATTTTATAGTGCTTCACTTGAAATTGTCAAATTAGAGAAATAATACAAATTAAGATATTCAAGATTGGTTAAATTACAAAAATAAATTAGAACCCTCTCCAATATGGAGCATATCATTGAATCAATATCTGGGAGGTTTGTTAAATTTCCAAAGCGCTCTGGTAGTGACTTCATTTTAGAGCAGTTTGGTATTTCTAATGACAATATTTAAAAAAATCAATATTCCAAATCTCACATGAAAAGATCAAAATTCTGAATTTTGAACCATGATTACAAGAAATGTTAAACTAGTATAAAGTACTACCATTATTGTAGCTTCAAGTCGTACCATCTCATATAATAAATGGTTGTGCTATAATTTTATGTCCAACCACTTTACTTATGTGTTTATGGCATGGAATGTACTCACAACAACTAGGCGGTAACCTTGTTGTGAAGTCCCAATTAGATCTCACATCGTTTGGAATAGGATCCCTATATGGTATGTCGGCCCGACTTCCATAATGTTGTTTTCACACTTGGCTATTGAATGTGGGGCTCTGAGAGAAAGAGAAATAAAGAAATGGCTAGACGATGGGAATGAGGTGAACCCATGATTAACAACTTGTAGAATAAGATACAAGGATGCAACAACAATAACAAGGAGAAGCATGCGACAAGAAATATTATAAAGCTAAAAGCATCTTAGATATACACGATAAGAACATGCTAGAGGTTAATTAGAAAATAATTCTCAATAATTTACCATCATGGTATGGAACAACATAGCAAAGATTCAAAGCAGAAATGAATTCCATGAGCTAAGAATGAGTTCATTAACATATTACCACATGAGAGAACACATATAAACACAGTGGACGTACCAAACAACCAATACAATCATAATGAGTAAGCACGAGATTCAATGTCGTAAGTAAATAAATTCTTATTAATGTTGTTGTAAATACAATTGCATGTCCTACAAACCATCAAAAAACACAACTGGAACATGGGTTTCCAATATCATCTTCCAAAGAAAAATCCTAGCCTCACCACAACTCACCCTACTAGACACCAAGAGTTGAGTGCTTCTAGCTTCTCAACCACAAATCAATTATATAATCCAAGCCCTAGTTGAAGTGCTAAAAGTCCCTTCAAATGAGGCATGAGGGCACACTAATAGAGGTGAGGTGACTATTGACCCACCATGACTTCTCGCCTACCCTCATGACTCTTGAAATTCCTCACTTCTCTCTCTCATGTCTAATGATTAATACGTTCCTAATTGATCTTAGAATAGTTTCTAGCGTCATCATGGGAATTATTTATATTATGATAGGAGAGAAGATATGAGTCACTTACAAAGGGTTCCTAGAAATGCTAGAGTACTCATTCCTGATGCTTTTGTGAGGTCATAAGACAAGGTTATTTTCTCATTGTCAAGTCTCATATGCATCCATAAATCCTTTGATGTTGTTCCTTTGGTATTTCAAATAGGTTCTAGAATCTTGTGTGGATCTCGTTTTCTTGCTTGCCAAAACCCTAATTGCACAACCTCTATGAGAAACCCTAGCTTCCTCCATGAAAATCAACATTTCATTCTCCTTCTTTTATGTGAAAATATAACATTAGTCATATATATTTTCAAACAAATAATTCTATTACAAAAAAAATCAATTGATTGAAGAAAAACATTAATTTGGACCTTTGTATAGTCCTTTTATTATGCCATAATGTTGTTAATGCATGTGGTCTCTACAAGGTTTTTTTGGGATTCACAATGTTCACAATAGATCTTGAAAGAACTACCAACATCCATATTTGTTCAAATATTAATAGTAGTTCTTTCGTTTTAGTTTAGGCATATCTCAAACCATCCTTGAAAATCACATTGGAAAGGGTCTTGTTCTCATATTTCTAGAGCCATTTCCTTGGACCTAAGTCATGCATTTCAACACCTGTTTAATCCCAACGAGTGGCCTTGAACTTGAAATGATATAAGAGGTGCTCCATCAAATGTTGTTTTATGCAAAATATGAAAGGAGTATCACCATTTGTAGGCCTATAGATATAAATAAGGCTTATGGATAAATGCCCAAAATTATAAATCCTTTGTAATGTTGATGGCCACAAGTTTTTCTTTCTTGTGATATCCACTATTATGGGAGCTATATCAAAATTGGTTGAGCATCATTTCGAAAAAATTTCCTTCATTTTATCCCCGGCCTCCTATAGTTTCCCCTATTTTCTTAGCCCATGTAGATAACTAAATTTGGAAAAAAAACCTCGCTTCCTTGCCTCGGTTATCTTCTTTTACTAACAAAGACCATAGATAATTGTAGTGTACACAATAACGTCTGGAACAAGACCTTTCTGTAGATCAAACATTTTCCAACAAAATTTATCAATTTGAATGTTTTAAGTTTCATTATTAGGCACAAAGTATCTTATCCCTATTTTCCTCAACATAAGTTCTGTGTCCTCCCACTCTCCTCATGAATTCAAGCTGTATTATATAATGTAGCCTCATGATCTAGGTCCGGGTGTGAAGAAGGACTCTTCCAAGACCTTTTACTTTCGTGATGTGTTAAAATTGCTTTTTAAAAGAACATTGATGAATACATTTTCATGCGAAAAAGAAGAGGAACATAACAATCATCAACACATGAGAACAAAAGCCATCAGTAACGGAGTTTGTCTAGGAGGGACTACGTCTCTAGGCCCTGATGTCAAGATGATGTAGGCCATTGCATTATGTGTTCTCAATACAGATGATGTACACAGAGATGATGTCTCAATCATATAAGGATGAATGCCGTCACATAGGAGTGTCTCTAAGAGATGTTCCATAGCTAGAACTCTCAATTGTAATCCTCTTATCAATATGACACAAAAACAAGCATGATGTGCATCCCGAACATGGCACAAAAGGGATGTCAAAGCAAAACACAAGCATGACGACAACAAGAGTATCCCAACAACGTACAACAAGGGATCTCAAAGCATAACATAAAGAGTTATGACAGAAAGTACATCACATAGAAATATTCCATATCAAATCAATCAAGGAATCATGACAACATGTAATAAACAAGATCGTGCATAAACATCAATCGTGGATCTGTACAACATAATGCAGAAAGAAGAAGTATATGAACACATCATATACCTCACCACCAAGGGCCATCTGAAGCAAAGGTTGTCAAAGTGCCGAAGCTTGTTGAAACATCGATCTCACAACATTGATTACAAGAAGAAGCCTGTTCACACATGAAGATGGACATCTACACTGGCACTTAGAAAAGGGATTGAAAGAAGAAATTAGAGAAAGAAAAATCTAAATAAACCATCAAATTTGTGGCATTAAGTAGTGCTGAAATGACTTTACAAAATCCAAATTATGAGAAGTTGAAAATTTGGAGCTCAAGGAATCTTTTAGATTCCCTCGAGATTCTTCGAAGATTTTGTTTAAGGGATGAGCTAAAAATCTGCTGCTCAGATGTCAAATTTGATTTCACCATTAGGATCCCTGTGAAAAACCATAAAAACCAAGTATAAACCTGACCATATCCTAACAAAGTGAAATTTTACTTCTGTTGGAAAATTTCATGGCTCATGGTTTCGCTCCCTCTTTTTGCTGAAATCATGGTTCCACATGGAAATGACTAGAAGATTTAGAACTTAGATTGAAAAATGGATATTGCCATTGTGTTTGTGACAATGACAAGTGTAAAATCCATATAAAATTTGTCAGTTTCTAAGAAGTTGAAAATTTTGCTCTCAAAATTCATGGTTCTCGCATTAAAAAATTATTAAACTACCTCGATTTGCATGCCCACTCCTGTCTCAAAATTCATGCAATCCTTCTCCCCCAGCTCTCACAAAAACTGAGTTTATATAAAAATCACCGGTGGAAATACCAATGTGACCAATTGGGCTCAATAGCTAAAAATGTGAATTGGTTGAGGAGGGGTTGGGGGATCAAATCCCACCCCTCATATTTTTTTCATGATATCTATTTAAAAAAAGCCAACATAGAATAATGAGGTGTCGAGTCCACATTGGGCAGCCTGGCCCCATACCCCGTGCGCTGTTTAAGTGAGGGCGCATTTAATATGTGGCAGTTGCATGTAATATGCTTGGTGCATATAATAATTTTGGTTTGTTTGTCATAGGGCCACCTGGTGGGCAGACCCACGTGATCGGGCTGGTTCAAATCCCGTCAGCCTCACCATTATCAATATAGTGTAGGTTGGTTGGGGGTGGTGGGGTTGGTGGCCCTCACTCCTTTATTTTTATATTTTTTTGTTTATATAAAACAAACCACATTTTTTTGGAAATTCGATTTTTGACCGTAGGAGTCAAATTAATGACCCCACAACTTCACCTAGAATCTAGCCAGAGTTGGCCAGAATCTGGTGGCTAGGTTCGGTTGAATTTATGGCCTCCTTAAGCCTGTCTAGTCATAGAAAAGTGAACCCAACTTTGACTGCTTCTAACTTCGCATCCAGACTCGGATTGATGAACTATTCACACCACTGTGATCAGGAAGACGAGGTCTATGCTTTAGTGCTAGTCTGAGCATAATCCAAACACTTTGATTTTCGAGCTTCCCTGAGTCCTCCTTGTCCAGTGTGTGTCTCTGGAGCCACCTAGATCACGTCATGTATATTTTGAGTACAATGGGGATCATTCTAGGAAAAAACCACAACTTGAGATTGGGATGTAACACAATAAACATCATAAAGGAGAATGGACAATCAATGTGAACTATGCTTTCACTATTGTCATGTTAATGATGCTTGAATTAAATTGGTTTTTTGCATCCCGCATAACCAACATATCCTCCAATCCTACCCAAAGGCTCTCATGCAATGGCCTTATCTAGTGTATGAAGAGCCGTCCTTTCATAAATATGATCATAGTTATATGCACTCAACAATGGCCCAACCCAAGTATTACCCTACATTAATGCTCCAAGAGATTATAATCTCTTAGTAACAATTGAAGCAAACCGATGCTCTATATCCAATATGTACAAACAAAGGTTAATATAGATCCAAAAGGATCACTCTTCAATCAATATTCCTTATTTATACTATTTCAAACAAACTAAGCCATGTGCAAAGGAGGTCACAACTCCAGATCATGATGTTGGTCACGAGTTTCGATCATAAAGTAGGGTGTAGGTTCTAATTGCAATATTGGGGACTAAAATGTGACTTGCAACCTCAGAGGTGCATATATAGTTTGGTTGCAATCACAATTGAGATTGGGGTCACAAATAGCAATGTGAATTATGAATAGGTTGCATTGAGAAAACACAACTTGTTAAAAGGTCGCATTGTGACACTGCGACTTATGGGAGGTCACATTGTCAAACTCCAATTTAGGTTGCACTTCTTAACTAGATGGTGGAGGATTACAATTGTGATTTTGTGAGTTGATGCTCTAGTCATAGTTTCCATTGCAGTTGCAGGCTGCAACATTGCGTAGAAGCAGTGATTATACAAAATGTGATTTGTGACTAAGTCACATCTTGCCATCATTGGCTGCATTTTCTAGAGCACGTTGCATTTACTAAATCGAGCTTCCCATAGAGGCTTATCCACCACTTCCACCTCTAAAAAATTGGTGTAATCTACAGATAACTTAGACTTTCCATAGTTGTGTTGCATCATATCTATAATTGGTAAAAATACTTGTTGTTTGCATTCTCGACATGCAACTCAACAACTAATTGGCTTAACCTTGGTAGCCCCTAATTCAAGAACATAAAATTCTCTGAAGGTATTCAACTTGTGCTCTTCGTTATTACACTCCTTAGACTCTAGAGAAATATTCTTTGTCTTGGAACTATCAAGGAAATATCTAGTTCATTTTCTAATGATTTGTGTAGGATAAACAAGGTCTTCCAACATAGCCTTAGGAATTGTTGGCAATGAACAACTCTTAGGTCTAATAGTGGTTGAACCTTTGTTTGGTGTCCTCATTATTCTCCTTCTTGCAATCAAGACTAAATCCTTTCCATTGGACTTCTTTGATAGCTCTTGCATAAGCCTAACATTAATCTTGTGAGAAGCATTTCTCAAGTGGTATGGCACATGAATGAAAACTACCTTATGGTTTCCAAATATGTCATCTTGGCTAATAGAGATGATAGACAAATATTTCAATTTACTATTAGCCTCCTAATTATCACTCTCCAAATAAAATAAAGCCTGGGCCATGGAATCCCCTAATTATTATATAGTTTTTGTGAGTATTAGTGAAAGTGGTCATATTTTCAAAATGAAATGTTGCTACATTTGTTATCTCTAATGCATGTTTAGAAGGAAATAACCATTGCATGTATCCTATATTTTCATTGACACCACATCAAATCTTTAGCATAGACTATATTCAATCTCAATGGCCCTCACCCTAAATGTGTGATGGCTGCATGGGTGATATTTTGCAATCATATGTGCCATGTAACTAGTGCAACTATTCAGATGTATTCTCTTTCTATTTGATTGCATTTATTTCACTATCTAAAGTTCATTAATCATCATCCAACACTTAAGTTCTTACGGGCTCCCTTCATTTTAGGAACATTAGAGACCCCTTCATGACTTTGTATAGTATGTGTTACATCATTCATCCTATCATTATTCCTCGACATGTTAACAAATGAGGCCTTGTATCATAGAAACCTTGTGGATTTTGATAATTAGTGATGAATCAAATAATTTAGCCTTGGTATTTCTATGAGGTTCCTTCATGTCTTTACAAACTCATCATGTTGATTACTATTTTGCTTTTAAACACTCACCAATTCATTTGCGACATAACACTTTTGTTTAACTGGTGATGGATTTCAATACATAGATGTCAAAGTAATATGAACGTTTCCCTTAGTGAATGTCTCTTCGTAGTTAATTTGACATGAGACATTTTGATTTCTCCCATTTCGTGTATTATATGATCACATCTGTAGCACATTGAGGTTGAATTTTATAGTGTGCCATTCATAAACCACAAGACTTGATGGTATCTATTTGAGTGTGGCTTATACATATATGTGTTCCAACACAAGGGCATGCATCCACCTTTAAGTGTGTCATTCTTCAAGAAGCATGCACTATTCTTATTTAATTCAAGTTATGTTTAATATGTATTTCAAGCAATTCCTTTTAAATTCTTAATTGAGAGTGTTTTGATAATGAATAACCAAGGAGTACACTAGCCTTAATATGTATTATTTTGATAGGCCTCTTCTTGTTGGACTCCAATCACCATCCTAGAAGCACATAAAAAATTGTATCTTTAACACTTTAGGTCCACTTTAGGATTTCGTTTTCCATGAAATGATACCATGCCTTAGAGGAAACGACAAGAAACTCATGTGGTTTCAATTCAAGGTATTGTTTATTGTAAATGTTGCATATATTGGTGTGTATCCATCCCATATTTACCCTACTTCTGAAATTTGGGAGTCACTTCCAATGAAACCATTAATTGTAGGTGACTTTAATATACTATTTTATTCCCAAGGTGGTGATGTATTTATAGATAAAGTTCTTTGCAAACCTTGTGATATTGTACCCTCGAGGTTAGAATTAGGTTAAACATCTCTAGGACTTTCGTCGTGACAATTTAGGGTTTCAAGTGTGCTTGAGCCAACCAAAATCTTATGAAACCTAATCAATTTGGGAGGATGAGGAGCAAGGAAGAGTGAATTTATCATCATACAATACTCCCTTAGAGTCTAATGCATAAGTATAACATGAATCATGTAAATGTTCACATTAGCAGATTTTGATGATAACTGGGTCATTAAGAAATTAGGTAATTCCAAACATGATTGTAACATGTTATGACCTTAAGCAAGGAGAGGGGGTCCCAAAATTTTGGATATGCCCAAAATTTTTGGGTGGTGCTATAGTGGATACAACATTATGATTTCAGTTTCTTGAAAAAAAACATGTTGAGGACAATAGTCTAAGTATGAGTTGCACCATTCATTTAATAATTCTTCTCCAAATAGAAGAAACCACATGTGTGAAGGGAAGTAGATATAAATTCTTTCAATTCCATTGGAATTTCTAGGCTTAGTATGTCATTAATGAAAATGATAACACCTGTTGTATAGAAATTCAATCATATGATTAATATGTATTGAAACATTTTAATATTCAAAATCATTAATCAAGGCTTACGTTGCATGCAATACTTATTCAAATATAAAAGAAACTTGTAATGTAAAGAACATAAACTATTACGTAAATGTAATGATTCTATTTATAAAAACTAGTTTCATCTAACATTCATTAAATCATTAATATACAATGAAACATTTTTATACTCAGAAAGTTTCATCAAAACTAAGCTAAATGCAACACTTGCTTTTGCATACAACAGGTTAAATCCAACACTTTTATTTGCATACAATGATATTGATAATATAATAAAGAGAATTTTATGATTCTTGGTTGTTAATGGATGAGAGTTCTTGCTAATATCCATCTAAATTAAATGAAATGATCACACATTATATTCATATAATTCACTTGTACCATGTTAAGGGAACTTTTATTCATCTAATTTTAGGATTCTATCATCAAGGCCACTAGGTATAAAGGTCACACGAGTTATATGTTGTGGAAATTAGGATAAAATTGATTGATCCATTCATTTACAACATGTAATCCATGGAGTTCTTGAGTAGCTTCCATCCATTATTATTATTATCATCCGTTGATTGCATAATTTAGATTCAGAAATTATATGGGCCCAAATTATTAGTTATCTTTGATCCCACAACAATAAAATATCTATTCAAGTGCCAAGTAAGAAGAAAACTATAATATTAAATATAATGACTAATGCGAGAATAAAGATACAGAATTACCTTTTTCCTTCTATAAAACATTTTCCATCAAAGGATTCCATTAGAAAGAAAGGCATTTTAAAAAGTTTTTTTTACTAAGAGCAAGCCCTAAGCCCATTACCCCACCATTCCAATCTATGTCATACTTACACTATTAGTTGCATATCCACCTTACAAATTATTTTCCTCAATTATAGCAAGCTTCCATGGTCACAAAACTAAAAGAACAACTCACAAGCATCTTAATCATGGAAACTAAAACCAACTAGTCTTGTGGAAAAGGTCCTTTCATCTCCTTTGTACTCTTCTAATAGAGAGAATGGAAACATAATCCTCACAAAACCTAGGTATTCTCCATTTTTTGTAATGACTTCTCAGTGAGACATGTTAATAACCCAAGTACAATGTAACCTAACACTTAATTCCTCTTCTTGATAATGAATTATAAAAAATAGATGTCTTCTTATTTATTCTTTATAACTTCATCAAGAAACTCTATAATTATTCAATCATTTAATAAAATATAGATCACAATGAGACAAGAAAGAACAAAAATTAGGCCAATGGCTAAGGCAAAACCCCTAAGGAGAAAACCCAACAACCCATCCCTTATAGAATCATATGAAAATGAGATATCCAAACCAAGGAACCAAACTGACACCAATATAATAATTCAAATCCTCCTTCAAATCACCTCTCAAAACTCAAAGTCAATGCTGGTCAAATCGCTTCAAATCTATTGAAACTTTAGAATTTTAGGTCTATAACTACTGTTGAATTTCAACCTGTAATTATCTCAAAAAAGTTTGGCTCCTTCCATAGAAATATAGTCCTCTCACACATGCAAAATGTATTAGTCAAAGATTTGGTCATCAAGGGAATAACCCTTTTGTTTTTAGCTTACCTTCTCTCTCATTTGTCTTGGATTTTTCTTATCCTTCAGTACACTTAGGTACGTTTCTTGTGTGAATATTGAATGGTCTTGAAAATAGATTGAACTTCTCTCTACTATATATTTTTCTAGGAGGGTCGAATAGGTGCCACTTAGAGGGCTAACATGACTTTTCCAAGGGAAGCCAACTTCGTCATTTTGCGGACTTATGAGTCATACTAAGAAAATGTATTTTTTTTCATTTAAATTTATAAATGGGGCATGACATAAATAAGCTTTATTTTGAATCCAATTACATTCTGTATGAATCTAGGATGAAGAACATGTTTGGTAAATTATAATAAATACATTAATGATAAATATATATTATGAAGATTGAACCTAGTTACAACTTCAATACTCGTTCTTCATGGGGAGGCATTCGTAATGACTCTTCAAGATATTATCAAGTTGGAATATTCTTATAAGAAAGGATCCAGATTGATAAGCATCATGAATGATAACATCAACATAACTAGCATTATAAAATTACCAAGGCCTTGAGAAGTAAGCTCTATCTCTCCACAAGATCAGAGCATAATGTTGGAAAGAATTCAATAGGACACCACATGTATGCCTCTTTGAGGCACACACTCCACCTAGGTTCACCAGAGTATGTCCTCCATAGGACCATTTCCTACTCGTCATAAGAACATTCCAATCCATTGAACCATCGTGAAACCGGGTCAATAAAAATGACTTAGAGTGTTATTCCTAATTAGTCATAGTACATGACACAAGAATGTCAATATTTGATGGTTATCCAATATACCATTCTTGCTATCCTGGTCTATGTATTTGATGTAGGGTGTTAGTTGAAAATATGTGTCCATCCTCACTCCCTCTCAACATGGGAGGAGTTATCCACAAGAAAAAACCTATTTCGGAAGTAATTAGGCTTGCTTACAGAAGCTACTTGCTCATCCATGATATTTTTTGTAGCTTTCTCTTCTCTTATCTACACTGTATCTCAAATCATGATGTGATTTAACCTTCCATTAAAAACCATTTTCTCTAACAATATTCTACAATCTTGATACTAATTTGATCATCACAAAGAATTATGGTCAAATCCAACATTCCTTGAAATAGTTCATCAAACATTTTACGAAGCCAACTCGATTCATAGCTAACTCCACATATCATCATATATATTCTTTTTGTAGTGATCACTGCAACAAGATCCTAGTTTATGTTCTTCCAAGAAGCCATACGAGATCCTAATTAGAGACAATCACCAATAGTACTTTTTACTCACCATCCTCACTGTCAGTCCAATCAATGTACACTTGACTTAAAGTATCAATGAATCAATCAACTATCGGTATAATCATGGATCAACAATATCAAGAATCCACAACTTTTATTAATATATATTTTCATAGGTCTATAATCCATGTTTCTAAACATCTAAAGAATATTGATGATATTATTGTTGGAAATAATATTGAGAGGGGGTGTGAATCAATATTATTAAATCAACAACTTTTTCATTTCCATAAAAAGATTTATATACAGTACTTTAGTGAAGGGAACTCGCATGTGCACACCACTGTTCTTAAGGCAACCAACGTATATCCAGTGAACTTATGATTAAGTTAATGCATCATATGTTTATCTTTAATCAGTGCATCATTACTTTATTAAACATTAAAAAGTAACCATGTCCAATAATAACATAATAAACCATCACACATAAGCAATACACATGAACACCAAGATTTAAGGTGGAAACCTAATGTGGGTGAAAACCAATTGCTGTTGTCATCTCTATCTACTTTTAATAATAAGAAAATAGGTTTACAATATTGTACTAGTGCAGACTCATTCCAGTACACAGGCACCCACCCGCAGAAGGCTACAACCTTCTCTCGTTGTCCAACTTCTTCTAGAAGGGAACTACAACCCCCTAGTTCTTGTACGAGTTGATATATTTACTGGTACATAGGCTCCAACCTACAAAAGGCTACAACCTTCACTCATTCTGCTGCTGGTACTGGAAGGTAGCTCCAACCCCCTAATCAAATCACCAACCACTACTGGTAGGAACCTTCAACTTCCTCACTAAGGGCTCCAACCCTCAGTATCCTCCAGGGACCACATTTCATAAATTTTCACATTTGATATTCCTGATAAACAACAATACACATGAAGGCCTCATTTCATCAAATTTTCATACTGGACCAATTAGTAACATTGAAGCTCATAATCAATCACCATTACAATACAACCATCAAATACATCTGCATCAACCAATCATTGAAACCCAATCAATATCTGATATAACTGAAGCAATCAATCATTGAAACTCAATCAATATCTGATATAACTGAAACCCAATCATCAATCTCTGATATAACTAAAACAATAAATCACTAAAACCTTTTAACCTCTAACATAACTAAATCAAAAAATCACTGAACCTCAACTGAATCAATCATTCATTCAAACTTAATCAAATTCAACCAATCAATTGGAATAGACAGATCAATGTAACCAGTGCACATATCTAAACCTAGAAGACTGCATCAACAACCAAAACTAACTGTAAGCTTAAAAGACATGTGTCAGAATGTATATGCTATTTTAATGAACCAAACTTGCATTTCTACGCTACTTTCATTTGCCCAACCTGAATATACCTCTAAAGATACTGAATCATAAAATCTTTGAACCACAAACTATACCAATCAATGAGATTATGAAGGTATATTGTCACATTACAGAGTTCTAAATAGATAGCACCAACCAACTTCATCAACCAACATTCAGTTAATCTGAATAGTCAGATCACTAACACCAAAACACTGTGTTGAACCCAGAAACCTGCTTCATCATTTAAAACTAGTTGTAACCTCAAAAACCATGCATCAGAGCATATATGCTACTTAGCTGAACCCAGACTACGTGTATACGCTACTTCAATTAATCAAACCTACGTATACCTTCAAAATTACTGCAAACATAAACTTTTGAATCAGGTCTGTACCAACCAAAAATATAATGAATATATATTGTTAACTTACAGAGCTTTATACAGGCAATGACAAAGATCACTTCTTCTCACTTATACAATCAATCAATCAAATACCAGCCTCCTTATGGATTAAGTTTTACATTCAGATCTAAGAAGACTTCATTAACAAAGAACAGTAAAAAAATATAATTTGACCATATAGATCAGTCAAATCTGAAAAAAAGAAGATTTTCTTTTGTATACGCTACTTGCAAGAGCCGAACCAACATGTATATGCACCTTCACGAAAGCGAACTAGCATATAGATATGCAAATACTTACTTATAACTTCGTTGCAATTCTTGACTTTAGACATACCCACATCATTACATATGAAGGGTAAACCATGCATTAGAAATTAGATCTAACTCATCGATTATCAAATCACATAATGATAAGTTGTTATGATCCTAATCGACCATTAGATCTCATCCATCATCAAACGCTCAGGTGCATATTTAATCTAGATCAAGTAAAGCATCAGAAACCCATAACCTGCATATTTGATCTAACACTTCATAAGATATTCAATACTTGCACACATTGGCCTAATTATCTTATCCTCCTTATATAGTTCGATCCTTTATCAATACCTCAGACCAAAACCACTTAGGACCAATACCTTGGACCAAATACCAATGGTCAATACCTCGAACTAGATACCTTGGACCAAAATGCCTTGGACCAAATACCTAGGACCAAAACCTTGGTTTTCCAACATGTATGCACTTTTCTTTCTGTGTGAGTGCGTGTATACTGCTACATACCTAGGGGGGATAATATGGGGTACAAAGGGAGGTACCCAATAGAATAATGTAATAATGGGATGGGCCATAGTAATAAATAAGGTCGTTAACCCGAATCATGTAAGGGACCACAAGTAGTTAGGTAATGGGCCCATGGTATTAGATAGATGGTATTGAGGGAACCATGGTAATGAATCATGGTATTGTATGTATGAGGCCTATATAGAGGCCAAAGACTCCACATTGAGGGGTGTCAAGGAATATTGTATGAACATGCATATGGCTTGTGGAGTGTTGTCCTTCCTTAAGGAGTGAATGTATGGTGTTGCCCTACCTTAAGGGTTTGATATCAATAAAGTGAAGCATTTCCTATATTCAGATCTTGTTATTCTTGGGTTTAATTGAATTATCTTATATTTTTGGATTAGATCTCTAACAAGTGGTATCAGATCACTTTCTTGGGAAAAAAGTGGAGAATTTTTTTTATTTTTTGCAGGATTTCGGGCGCGGCAAGTTTGCAAATCAGATCTGTACGTTTTGGTGCAAGATCTACAAAATTTAATTGCAGATCTGGATTCTATGTGAAAAATACCCGATTTCAAAAAAAAATTGGTCGAATCCGAGTCTGGATGAAGGAGATATCGCTAATCTAAAAATCAGTGGTGTTGCAGACAATTTTTCAGGGAAGCGAGTTTGCGGCGCAGATTTGGACGTTCTGGTGCAAGATATGCAAAATCTAATTGTAGATCTGGATTCTATGTGAAAAATACCCGATTTAAAAAAAAAACATCGGCCAAATCGGAGTCCGGATGAAGGACATATCGCTGATCTAAAACTCAGTGGTGTTGCAGACTTTTTTTTTTGACAGTGAGTTTGTGGTGCAGATATATATGTCTTGGGGAAAAATTTGCAAAATCTGATTGTAGATCTGGATTCTCTGTGAGAAAATACCAAATTAAAAAAGAAAAATTAGCTGAATCGGAGTTCGGATGAGGAAGATATCGTTGATTAAAAATCAACTCTTTTTTCATAATTTTTTGTGATGGCGGGAGAGTTGCAGCGAGGATTTGAAATATTCCTTGACACCCCGCAATGTGGAGTCTTTAGCCTTTGTATAGGCCTCATACATACAATACCATGAGTCATTACCATGCTTCCCTCAATACCATCTATCTAATACCATGGATCCATTACCTAACTACTTGTGGTCGCTTACATGATTAAAGTTAACCACCTTATTTATTACTATGGCCCATCCCATTGTTACATTATTCCGTTGGGTACCTCCCTTTGTACCCCATATTATCCCCCCTATGTATATAACATATACGTATATGCTCTTTTTTTTTTCTGTGGACCAACATGTATATGTTGTTTTGATGAAGTGGACCTACATATACTTCTTAAAATGATTTACATCAACCTTTTCCTTTACCTTCTTTATTTTGATCAGTAGACCTTAGCTCCATCTTCCTGTTCTTCTATACCAGTGCCATGTTACCTCTGAATACACTTGTGACACTGTAATTTTCCATATTACTTCTAAAATGATTCCGTTGAACTTCCATGAATTTTGTCACATCTGTAAACACAACTTCCATGCATTCTATCACATTTGATATATCTCCTATATATTCATCTATTTATGTAGATTCATCTAGTTATCATATACAAGTGAGTTGTTCTGCTACAAGTGGCTTGCCATCAAGTACAACATATGTATCATAATGCCAATAATCTCCCCCTTTGGACTTGATGGAAACCATGTTGGTGTTGATTACTACAAGTTGTAGAACCTGTTAGAGGTAACAAGATGTTTTCCCCCTTTGACATCAAGCGAAAACGGTGGACCAAGATACTCTCCCCCTTTGATATGAAGGGTAAAGCGCTGACCAAAATGAAGACTTTCATGTCTGAACAACTGAATATGAACATTTATCATGCTTCCCCTTGGAACATGCTAAACTCTATGATTAAACTCCTCCTTTGTACATGCTAAGATGCACTATACCATCCATGCTCCCACTGAGCACATGCATAGTCCGCAAATATATTTTCTAAAAAAAATAACATGATTCTATAATTGAACTATGTGAGTATGACCTTCCTATCACCAATGACTCATACATACACCAATCTCCTAATCAAGTGGTGATATACAAAATGTTTATACATGATTGAAATATAGAAAGTATTACATCATCCTTCCAATGCAGTGGGGGTATAAATTACATTATAAGACCAAAAGGACTCATTAAAATACTATGACATACAAAGAAATATTATTATATCATGGGCCTTTATATGGAATTTTCATCGAGTGATAGACATGACCTTCATAACGAAGACCAAAGTTCTAAACAAGACCATGATAGTCATCAGAAACTATCATGCACCATATATGATTTGCACCATAAGCATCTGTCAGCAACATCCAGACCTACAACCTGTATATTTCCTGTTAGGATATTCCGGCACATAGGAAATAGTTAAGTTCAACTTGGTCTAGTATAGAGTTAGGTATAGAGTTAGGTAAAGTGTGTTTCTTTACCGTTGTACATTTTGTAACTTACAATCTGACGGTCACGATATGTAGTGATCCGACGGTTCATTCTCTCCTCGGTATTACCGACACTTGATCCGTGGCTTGACACCCGATTGGTCCATGAATTCTATTTAAAGCGCATGGAGGGTCATTTGTAGGTTAACCGTGCATGAGAAAAGCTTATGTAAATTTTCATTCTTTTATTAATAAATTGCCTGTAGTAGCCACGTTGGCGCAGGCCGTGGACTGTTTCCCTCTCTGAGGGTTTTAACCACGTCAAAAAACTGGTGTATTGATCTGTGATCTGTTTGTGAGCGGTGTCCTTTTGGTGTTCTGTCTGAGGAACTTACCCTGTAAATTCCTACATCTGTTGCACTATGAATGATATTGTTATGTGTTATGATGATGCATGTATCAACATTGTTAAGGGAGGAAAGTGATATTGTTTTTTGTTTATAATAAGATTCCTTTATATATATTCCCATGGTTATGAGGAGATTGGATCCTTCTGTATTGTTGATATGTTCATGAAGCACAAAACTATTTTTATAGTTATGGATGATTGGTTGATGTACTCATCCAAATTGTTATGGTGTGTGAATTCCATTATTTGGTATGCTATGGACATCATGGATCTCTGACTATTTAAGGTTGTTGTATGTCTTTCTTAGAAAAGGACTAACAGTGATGCAATGGATGATATATCAGTGGATACAATAGTGTTGTGTGGGATCCATTCTGTGGTATTATATGATGTTGTTGTATTTGAATTTACAGAGTAGAGCTATGGCTTAGCTTGTTTTAGTGCTTGTTAGTAGGAATATTGATAGACCCATTGAATGCATTATGGCCATGATTAGCATTTGGAATGTCAATGTTTGAATAAGGGTTTCATTGCTGTGGAAGTTGGTATTTTAAGCAACACAAGGCTTCAAGGAGAACCTTCGCAGAGTCCCTCGAAGTTCTTAGAATTTTTGTCTGAGTATCGCAAGGATCATACTTGTATCCCATGTTAGATAAGTTATTGGTAGGATTTTGTATTCGGGTTGGATGTATTTAAGGCCTGGAAAATGCATTTAGGAGTCTCAACATCTAGTTAGTTTACAATTGTGCATTTTTTGGAACGCAACATATTTGAGATAATCCGGATATCTCGCAGAGGAGGCAAGTAAGAGTTAATATATGTTGAGGGCCCCGCTTAGGCAGAGCCGGATGTCATAATGTTTGGAAAGCAAATCCGGGATCTAGGTGATCTGGGAGTTCATACACAACGCAAACATTGGCAACACTAGATGTTGAATGGAATGGATATCTGTTGAAGGTATGGTTTAATATCGAAGAACCAGAGTGTTGAACGTTTGGTTGATCAAAGCAGGAAGCTAGATTTCGTATTTAGTATCTAGGGTAGGCCAAACCTAGTGGAATGCTTGCGTGAGCCCAGATCGAAATAGACCCAGATTTCGTAAAATGTGAAGCACATCTAAGGTGGGGCTAGTGTTTTGGATTCATCGCGTGAGGACTAGACATTATTTGGAGACGTGGTAATCCGGAAGTCCAGGGGTCTGGGAGGCATGCTAAAGTGTAAATTATGTTCACACCCGGAAATCCCCTAAAAACGGATACAAAGGAAAATGTTGCATTGCACGAAGGGTCGGCGTTGTGGGACACGCTTATTTGGATGAGGTGGAAAGTGCCACGAACGGATGACTACAATCTCGTGGATGCCAAATAGGTGTTCTAGGTGATGTGGCAGAGCCATGTGGGTCACGCATGGTTTTCATGTGGTAGCATCTTGCTGATGTGGGAAGAGTTAATTGGTCAAACTTTATAAGGGCATAATTTTTTATCTGAGAGTCAGATTGAGATAAAATTTATATCAGCGGAGAGCTCTCAATGAGCTAATTAGGATGGCGGTATTTATGTTGGGCTTTGACAAACTTGAAAAAGGAAGGATTTTTCTAACCCCATCTTCATAATGTGACCATGGAGGCCATTTTAGTTAAAGGTAACACTTTCCACAGCTCGAGGATGTCTAAGGGGGTTGGAGGGAGTGTTACACTAACAGATCACCAGTTTGTCTTTATTTTCAGCTAACCCCAATATCTTCTTAACCATCTCTTTATATATCTAAATTTTGCTAAGCTCCATGAGAAGGACTTGAATTTCCCTTTTTCTAGAGACATAAATAACGGATAATTCTATTTGCTAGATGCATGGTGGGAAGATAGTGAATTCCACTCCAAGAACTTAGTTGAATATCTTTGGGAGAGTTGAAGGATGAGTTTAAGCTAAGGTTTCCATTTTTCTCTCTTCCTTTGATGGGTTAATTTGACACCTGGAAACTAATCTTACAAATTACTAGTGCACTCTGTGAAGAAGGGCAATTTTTCTTCAGTAAGAACTTAGAAGACATTAAGGTAGAGGTTTTATCTTCCCTGTCTCTTTCTGTAATAATTAGTCATTTAATGCATGGAGCTGCTATTATTTCTGCATATTAAGACATTGTGGCTGTTCTTTTCTTGTTGATGGCTGCATGCTATTGCTTCGTTGTTTTGTAATTGCTATGATGTGATTCTTTTGAAGGGATTTCCAAGAATTTTCTGCATATTGAAGAAGATCCATGTGGTTGGTTGGGTCATATTATTGATAGACCAAATAAACCTCTTCATCACATTCAAACCCACATGTTCATTGATCTTTATTCCATAACCCAACTGGATAGGCAGCGATCTTGGTAAATTTGACCATCCATTTTTATTCCTAAAGGAATAACAACAAACACCCTTTTTTAGGGTTTCCCTCTTTGTCCTAGAAAAGAACTAGCCTAAAGTGAGAGGAAGTATTATAATGGTGACATTGGGCAATCTTTGTAAGTGCCCCTAGATTTCCACTTGTTAAAGGACTTTTCAACATTTGAATTACAGGGTTGGAAAGTAACAGAATTGATCATACTTGGATCATAAAAATAATGTAAGATACAACTCATATACTTGTAATTGCATGGTGAAGCATTATTTAATAATTTTTTCACTTGGGCATTATCCATTTAAAATTCCTGACAAGAGGTAGTGTCCTTCATTTGAGAAAATTGAAGTAAATAATGAATTATGAGTGCTAAACTAGTTCATCCGAAACTAGGGTTTTAGACATACAAGCATGCAGCTAAGACAGCAGTCCAACTTACTTGGAACAATAGAAGTGACTTGAAAGCCAACGTTGATAACTATTCCTGATGTTTGTCGTGCAGCATATAGAGCTAAAACTGCCTGCAAGTTCTAAGCATGAGAAAACCAAAAGAAAGATATGATGCACAACAAAAATAATTATATGATAGCTAAACTTTTACTGTAATTTGGGGTTTAGTTTAAGAATTCTATTAAAACCCAGGAATCTTGAGATGTAGATAAACGAGAAGAAAGAACATCACTATAATGAAGTGCTGTAACAAAAAAACTATCACACAAACTGAAATATTGGATAAATATCTTGCTTTTACATATGCCCTCCACCAAATAGCTCCTTCTTGCATACCTAAATTGCCTCAGTTTTTAAACAGAAGTTTAAAGCCATGACCCGATTTAAATAAATGGATTCATAATTCTTGTTATGTTAATAAATCAAATTATGGCCAAAGGGCATAACTAAATAAAAGAATGGTTATGAATGAAAGTGACATTTCGATCACTTGTTTGTCAATCAGCATATAGAGATAAAACTGCCTGCAAGTTCTAAGCATGAGAAAAGCAAAAGAAAGATATGAAGCACAACAAAAATAATTATATGATAGCTATATTTTTACTGTAATTCAAAGTTTACTTTAAATTCTATTAAAACTTGGGAACCTTGACATGTAGATCGAATGGAAGAAATGACATTATTGCGTCGAGAGGCACATTCTACAACCCGGTATGAGGGAGATGTGTAATTCCTTCCGTGCTCAACCCAGAGTTGACAAGTTAGAGTTGACAAGTGTCCCTATTTTTTTTAACAGAAATGGGTACTTCAAATTATAATAAAAGATATGGGATCAGGCCCAGAGGCATTACAATTATTCTAAAAGAAGTGGTGCTAAAATTCCATGAGGATTTGAGATTGACACGCAGGATCAATCCAAATCCTTAGTCGGGAGCTCCACAAAACAAAAAAACTGTTCCTATTCCAACTAAAGATTTTCCAGAAGACCACAAATATCCAAATACATTTGCATCCCATTCTTAACTATTTGTCATTTTAACTTTGACTGGCTTCTCGTTTTTGTTTAGCTTCATTTGACTTCTTGTTTTCCTTGTTAAGTATATCTGTCATTTTTCCTCACTTGGATCCAGCCTGCATTATCTTCTATGTCTGGAGGACCATTTTTCTGCTTGTTATCTCGGTTCTTGCCCACATCATCATAATTCTTATGTGGTCCATCCCTCTTCTTCCTGATCTTCCGAAGAAGATGGAATTTTAGTCTTGTTTTCTGAAGAGATAGAGGAGGCACCAAAAACTCCAAGTTTTCCTTGGCCTCCTTTGGGAGTTCAGCCGAAGGAAATTTCCTTACAGAACTGTTTTTAAGAGAACCAGTTGGGGAACCAGAGATCTCAAGATTGTCAATAATCTCCTTTATACATTCCGCCTCCTCTTGGCTTGCTGCTGAGATTCCATGCGCCTGTTGAGGGGATTTCTTGGATTTTGTTGTCGCTTGCTGATTTGTCTCTTTGCTGATATTTGAGGGGAGATCTTCTTTAAATATCATATAATGTTTTGATTCAGAACCTTCCCACCATATTGATTTGTGACTGTTTTTCCTGGCTTTAATCTTCCCAACTTCTGGACAATTTTTGAACAAATGCCCTGTTTTGTAACAAGCTCTATGGCAGAAGAAACTATTTTCATAGTCCAACTTTTGTACCCATAAATAATCTGGACCTGTCAGTTTGATTTCTGCAGTAAAACCTTTGCTAAAGTCCATTTTTACATAGATGCAAGCATATGTGGGTTTTGATAACCACCAAATTGGGTGATCCAATAGGAGAATTTTTTCTCCTAGACCTCTCTTCGGCAAGCAACCAACAACCCCTGATAGCCACCAATATATTGCGCCATTGATATTTGCTACCTTCATCAGTCATATGTCCCCCCACCCATCTATCAAGAGCATATGTTAGAAGGTGGCAATCCAATCCAAAAGGTATGGTTTTCATTGTGCAAACGGGTGCTTATGCTTCTTTTTCCTTGGGCATGGATCATTGGGTGACTTGGAAGAAGGAAGGGCTTTGACCGTGGTTTGTTCTCTCACCTTAAATGGGGGGTTAATCCTCAATCCTAGTCCCATGAGAGCTCCCTTATTGACCTACAACTTTAGGGAGGGCACTACTTGAGAAACCCTGATTTGGTTGCGTGGTCCCATTTTTCCGTTCCACATTTTTCATTCCCTTCCTCACATTACAAGCCTCATTTCATCCTTTTCCTTCTCTAGGCACATATGACCACCGAGTCCACAAGGCATTGGCACACCCCCTCCCCTTATCCACATATCTAGGTCGAGACTGGAAATGTTGCCCCGAAGGTTGGTGTAGCTAAAAGAAAGTTAAAAGCATAGCACAACCACAATATAGCATGTGGGAAAAAGCCAAGCTTGATCTCTACCCCTTATTATGGCCATCACCCTGGTTCTTAGGGTCCTGTTACCAACCATTTTGTGGGTGATATCCCTAGGAGAAATTTTATTTTCTCCAAGATGGTCCTTAGTCAACAGCCAGTAGCCCTTGGCAGCCACCAGCTAGCTCATCGTGGCATTTATCCACAACCTAAGCTAGCCACGTGGTCCCTCACCCATCTGCCATGATCGTATGTTTGAAGGTGGGCCTCTTGAACCTAATGTATGCCTCATCATTTGGTAATTGAGTGTTTTAGTTTTCTTATCATGGACACTTCTGAGCATGGATTAATGGGGGGATTCGGTGAAAATAATGGGCTAGGTCTGTTCTTTTGTCACCTAGACCCCTTTTAGGTATTAACCTTGGATTCTAGTCCCGTGGGATCTCTTTTACTAACCATTTGGCTCTAGGGATGGTATTTCATGGGAAACCTTGATTTTGGTTGTGTGGTCCCGCTTCCTTATCTGCTTATATTACCCTCTTTCCATTGATTATTACCCCATTCATCATTTCTCCCACCTAGGTCCACATTCCTCCATTGGGTCCACATAGGGTTAGCATGCCCCTTCCCCTGCCCACACCTTGGGTCATGGCCTGGAATGAAGCCTGGAGGTTGATGTAGCTAAAAAGAAAGATAAAAGCATATGTGGCCCCATTCAACAGGAAAAAGTACCACAAAATGTAAAATATGGCCGGGACAAACACATCTAGCATGTGGGCAAAAGCCAATGCATGAGCTCTACCCTATCATCATGGCCATCACCCTTGTTACTACAGGTTCTATGAACCTCCTTCATCAGTAGGAACCCATAATTGTCCCAACCCCTGGTGGGCAATGAAATGCCCCACTTTAATAAGGGGTATTCACTGTTGTCTTATACATCATGCTATACCCCTTGAGCCCTGAGCAGTTAATAAAAGAAAACTATAAAAAGGCAAAAGGCATATAAATATGGGTGAAAAAATCAAGGTCGAGGCACCTCATGTTCCACGATTTCTCCCTCCTGTTGACCTCTACCGGTCAACTACCCATGTAGTACACCCCCTTTTTCTTCGCAAAAAGGGGCAGCACCTGATCAGCATGTCCGTGCCATCCTGCAGTCATCAACAGCTTGATCAGTCGTTTCTGTAAACCCAGTCTGCATGTATTAATTGTAAATAATCCTAGCAGATGTGAGTCGTGTTGTAAATTGCCTAGGTGGATCTAACTTTCCTATGATAATCTATGTCCCGGAAGGTTTTTCGTCTCACCGATCCACGGATCGGCAGAGTTTTCCTTCAAACCTAACCCCAAAGCCGGGATAAATTTTGTCATTGGAATTTTAGGAGAATCCTAGTGTGTTGATCTGCTAGATTATAGTTGTATCGCAGAACTGGGCGATATTGTGAGGGTCTATGTTAAAGGGATTTTTCTCCCTTAAGATGTAAATTGTAAAAGTCATGATGTAATGTGTCCTGAGGGTCGAAAA
>APFE031380849.1:13014-27581 GCA_000404065.3 Pinus taeda
GGGCGCTGCCCCCGAGCCCCCGCCGAGGGACCGCTGGCCCTCAGACCCTCGCGGGGGGGACAAGTCCCCCCCACACCCCCCCACATGGAGGGGTGTACAAAGTTCCTGGGGTATACATCCGGCTGAAACAAAGACCTCTGAATAATCATGCTCCACACACAACACCCCTGACTATGCTATTGGGGCAGTCCCTACTCAATAGGGTCATACAATCGCATATCACAATGAGCCACTTTCAGACACGATCCATAAGTATCCCACTTATGACAAAGAGATGTATTCCATTGTGTAGGACTACTGACAATGGAAGCATTACATTTTGGGGAAGAAAACGCCATCCACATAGACCACCAACCCTTGCACTTCATATAGACATAAGGGAAGTTGTAGAATGATCACCATAATAAGTGGTCCACATACTTGCAACAATTCCATTCGAATATCAAGTACAAGAAGGACAACACCAATAATATTGCAGACTACCTCAGCTGACCACCAATCATGGTGTTAACCACTGTGCTCAACTCTTGTGGGCACATGACTTTTGATTGGCCACTTCTCTACAAAAGCGACCCAGAATTTGGCCACACATATTAGACGCTCTTGGAGGGTCAACAAGTTCCATATTTTCACCTACAGGATGCGTTGTTATGCCACCTAGGACACCTTTGTGTTCCTTTAAGCAAGCATGCGAAGATAATTTGGGAAGCGTACTACAGTCGGGTTTCTAGGCATTTTTGGGTCAAGAAAACAGTGGCAGTACTACAGAAGTATTTCTATTGGCCAAATCTTGCAGGACGTCAAGAAGTACATTAGATCCTGAACTTCCTGTGCCATTTCAAAACTGACCATTAAGAAGCAAGGCCTCTATACTCTACTGTCTACCCGTAGTCAACCTTGGGAATCCATCTCCATGGATTACATGTCGGGCCTTCCTTCTACTAAGCATGGAAATGATTTTGTTTTTGTGGTCGTCAACATATTCTCGAAGCTAACCATTATGGCTGCCTGCAAGAATAATATCACATCAGAAGCTAATGTTAAACTCTTCTTTCAATGAGCGTGGGTACATTTTGGGATCCCATAGTCTATCATCTCAAATCAGGGCAACAGGTTCCTCAATACATTTTGGTCTAGTCTCTAGTCGATTCTAGAAGCCAAGCTCCCTAAGTCCACAACTTGCCATCCCCAAATTGATGGCCAGATAGAGGTCATCAAAAGGATGATCATACACATTCTGTGCATGCGCCACTCAAAGCATCCACACACATGGCACAAGATCCTCCCCTATGTTGAACACAGCTATAACTGGGCTCTCCATAACTCCACTAGCCACAACACTTTTCAGGTGGGCTTGGGATTCCAGCCACTATGTCCCATTGATGTGGCCATACCATTTGCAACTACTCAAGTAGATTCGACTCATGTCTAGTCCGAATTTGGTAAGGCAAACAACTTCACTGAGCACATTCAACACATTTGCTAATAGGTCCACGACATTATGGAGAAATAAAATGCCAAGTACAAGCAGCGACATGATCAACATCGGGTGCCACACAATTTTCCGGTGGGCGACAAATTTTGGTTGCATTTGTAGATGGAACGCCTTACCAGAGCCTATCAGAAACTTATACCACTCTGATATGGTCCTTACGACATTACCAAGTTTGCAGGAAATAATGAATTTGAGCTTAGCATTCCCCCATTCCTTGGCCTGCACCCAGTGTTCAATGTGGACCGCTTTCGACCATACTTCCCACCATTGATGGACACATTAGACATTGCAGAGAAACTCACGTCTATAGAGTTAAATCCAAACTGCATGGAACAAGCCACAACTGGTTGGATCATGGACACATAGATCAAGAACACCCGAAAACAAAGGATCCAACTATATCGAGTTGTCAAAGCAGGCCAACTCCTTCATGAGGGAAAGTGGCTCACCATGGACCAAGTTCAGCAGAAGTTTCCTCATCTCATGGAGGAACTCAACGCAATGGGGACCATTGGTTCCTAAAGGGGAGGGAATAATCCAAGCGGATATTGGTGGCCACCTGCCTATTCCACTTGGACTCCCACCATTGTTTCTTTCAGTTTTTCAGTTTCCTTAATTATAGCATAATATATTATTTTTGGCAGTTTTTCGGGGCCTGAACTTCCAAAGCCATTTTGAGGCCCTAAATGATGTTTTTTTTTGGGAAAATCATTGGTTGTGAATATGATTTTTGAATTCCCTATTCAAAGTTAATAGTTGTAGTCCTTGGATAGATCTTTCTAACAAGGTATCATATGCGTCAAACGAAGATCGTATGCCAAAGTTACGACCCGAGGAAGTTGATGTACCAATTTACCCCAATTAGGCCCATAGTTTGGCATTTTCATCTCCTAGGGTTAGGTTTTTGGATGTTTGGGGTTTTACATTGCTTCTCAATAATAAATAGGCCCTCAAGCCTCGTTGTAACACAGTTCAGAGGCATGTAGCCGCCACATCTCTTCTCTGAGATATGCTACCATCGCCCGAGCTAGTTTATTTCCATTCTGTATGTAAGCATATTTCAGTTCTTTGATATTCATGGAATGAAGTTTTATTTCTGTTGCATGTCTGTGTTTATGGTTATATTTGTAATTTGTTGCATTCTTGTTTAAATTTAGATCAGTTACAAATCCAGATGTTGTGAGCCATAATGTGTGTAATGTTCAATGACTTCTATCTTTGACTTTTCCTTACCCTCTATCATTACAACCCTTACCTAGTGCACTGAAACGCTGTGCTCGACAGACTTAGTAACCATTAGAATGGCACTAATAAAGCGTGTATGATATCGATGGCTAAAACAATCATGAAACACATTTATCCTTCAATCTCACGTATACCAATCCTTTCCAACAACATTTGAAGTTTCAAATGATGCACGTGAAAAGCTTTTTAGCAATTGGAATAAGTATTTCCAAGAAAGTAAATGAAACCAATACTTAGTAACCATGCATGGTTCCCTTCATAACATCTATTTCCAAAAAAAATTCATAATTCCTGGTATTAATACTCATGAAACCAAATATAGAATTGATAAACAGGGAAATCCAACAATATATTTTTCCACTGACATATTTCGTTCTATCAAGTTTTTTCATCTTGAAATTTAGGATTCCAAACTAGTAGAGTTAGCTGCCAATCTAACTTGCTGTATCAAAATTGGATGTCATTTTACGGAGTATATGTTGTTATGTAATTATGACATCAACCTTTTACAACAACAAGCCCTTATGCTTCTGAAATCATTTTCTTGAATCCTATCACACTATAATCTCTTGAATCATTCTCGAGGTAGTCTGATTACTAGACAAGAGAAAAGTGGGTTTGCTCTAGTGGCTCCAAAACTATTTTTCCTGATGGAGATCGCTAGTTAGATACCCATAGATTCAACAAATGGCCTTACCATGCTATAAGGGTATTCCCATTCATTAAACTAGATGCCTTCAATTCAACACATGGAACTAGACCATGATCAAGGTTAGGTTTCATTTTATAAATATCCAATCACAGTATGCTTACCCAATTTCTTGAAATCTTCTTCAATCAAAATTTTCCACAAAGAATTCCATTATTCTAAGAAAAGAAAAAAAATAGAGCATGCTCTTACTTCCCAATGTTTCCAACATGGTAGCACAGGGAAGAGTAGCATTGATGAAATAAGATGTTATATAATTGGTAGTTTGCACTTATGCAAGATATCAATAAGACCACACTAAAGGAATTGACATATAAAGTCAATGCAATAATTTGATCCCCGATACTAATTCAGAAATCCTAAAGGCACTCTCCAACATCGGTATTAAGGTCTCTATCATGGTTAAGAATGAATACATTTCCAATGTGTTGGCCAACCAATGATTTGCAGACAAATGGGTGAGGAATAATGTTGTTTACTTGTATCTTGCAACAAGGATCAATATAGTACTGGTGGGAAATGAAATTTTATCAGACTACAACTACCAGAATTGGTAGTAGCTAGTACATCCTATGCTGAGAATCAGGTGAGCTCTGCTTAGATATAAGTTTTGCATAATATCAAGGTAGGAACTCCTTTGGTTATGGATGTGGTCAACACTTCATTTCCTCCATCATCTAGTGTTTTTCAGGATGATGTTGTAGAAAATGTCGTGAAACCAATGCTTTAGTTTATGAGTTTATTTGCAACCACCATGAACTGATATAAGGAGCTTTTGATGCCAACCGATCCATGCTATGGAATCTTCATTCCTTTTCAGTGTATTATAGAGGTGTTATATTGCCTTACATTGTCATTTGTGAGTGGTATAAATGGGGGGCTTGGCATCTTAAAGATACAAAGTTTAAGGATAGAGTGTCAATTGTGGGTAGCAAGATGATCACAATTTCCTTTGGGATGGCAATTATGGGTAGCAAGATGACCACTTGGTAGAGGAACTGAGAAGGGATGCCGACAATAAGTAATAGGTGTTTCACAAGGTTGTGGAGGAGGAATTTTCGTCCTCCCACATGTAGAAGAAAGATCATTGAAAATGGCTAGAAGATAGGGTTGGAAACACCTACTGTGGCAAAGATCCTCACATAAATGTTGCCCACATTGCAACTTTTTCCCATAGGTCAGAATATATAAATGTCAATATGTAACAGCCCTTGGGAACATTCCATATAATAAAAGTTAAAAACAATAACCACGGTTGATGGGACACTTATTCCAAGTTGAATGTTGGGCAAGACATCCTAGGGGGTGTTCATTTGGTTGTTTAAGGCTAAGGAAATTGACAAAGGCAATGGCTAAGGCTTTGGAAAGGAAAAATGGAATTTTTGGCACATTTATTTATGAAAATAACGAAAACTAGGAGAAAATGGAGGTGAAAGGTCACAAATTGCATGCGAGGAGGAAAATGAAGGAAATTAATGGAAAATGAAGAAAATAGAGGCCTCATTCATAAAAAGGCTTATGAGGATCAGTTGGTAATATTTTCTCAGTTTAGGTTTGGAGCTCTCTCATTATTCTCTCTCTCTCATACTCTTGGACACCTAGAGTTTTCTTGGAGCACTTTGGCATTGGAGTAAGAGAGACAAATAAGGCAAGGGGAAGAAAAGATCAAGCAGGGAAAAGAAGGATCAAGCAACTGTAGGAGGCTTCATTGTAGGTATCAACTTGCATTTTTATTTTTCCTTGGTAGATTTGGCATGCATGGGATTGCATATGGTTCTTTTCTATCATGGCATGTTTTTTTCTAGGTGTGATAATGTTCTTCAGCCTGGCCTTGCCATTTCCTAATAGCTTTGATGAGATGGGTTCTCACATTCAGTTAATGTGGGATGGCTAGATTGGGTTCAAAGCTAAGTGGGGTGGATCTCTGAACTGACAAACACTTGGTCTAGTGGTCCCTGAAATGGACTGTGGATCATGGTAAAGCCATTGGCCTAGTAACCCTTGAACTAGACTATGGGTTGTGGTAAAGCCAAATTGTGTTCCTTGGTGGGCCTAAGAATCATTTTCGGTGAATGGCAGGATATATGGTAAAGACAAGAGGTTGATTTATCTCCGTTGGGCATAGTAGTCCTTGGATGGGATGTAAAGTAAAGCCAGGAGAGTGTGTCTCGATGTAGGGCCTAGTGATCCCTGGATCAGACTGTGGATTATGGTAAAGCTTGAGAGACTAGGAGGCACTCAAATTCCTCACGGTGTAGGCAGAGAACTCTGGTGACATCCATGCTTGTTGGTATTTTTTTTTGGTGTGTTCTATGAGTCCCACATTCATGCTTGGAATATGGCACAAGGGTGATTGGCTGAAGAGAGACTTGGCTTAACCAATCTATGGTTGGGTAGAATGTGGTGGTCCCATCTCTGGTTGGTTTATTTCATTCATTAATGAGAAATTCATTCCCTTGATTTTCATGTGTAAATGTACTGATGTATATGTGGATTTTATCAGTGATATGCTTATGATATTTTTGTCCCTATTATGTTGGTTATATGTATGTTTTATGGTAGCAACTATGTAATGGTTTCAGGATGTTTTTACTTATAAATGAATGGGTAATGTATGGCCTAATAGATGATATTGCAACAAATGACATGAGGAAACAATGGTTCAAAGCGATTCTCATATAAGTCTGAGATCCCTGCACTTAATTTTGTTGTTTACACCTGTAGGTTACATGCTGACGATATGTTTGACGAAATGTCTGTCATGGCTAGTAGGGGTCTAGTTAAGGTCTTGTTTAGCTTATTGCTTTTGCGTCATTGTTTCCCCATGCTTTTATTGATTTTAAGCTATCATCCCATTCTGGGAAGTGACCTGGGATTTGGGCCTGAAAAAGTGGCTTAAATCCTGAGGTCACTGGCACAAAACTAGCAATTTTAGTCTCTAATCGCTAGCAGGCAAGCCTATCAGAGAAACTTTCAGTTTCTAGATGCTTTCTTGACCATAATATGGGAGAGATTGAGGCCTAAGATGTCCAGAACATTACTGGGACCCAGGAACAGGCTATTTGAATGGCTGACATGTCTCCTGAGGATTCTGAAGCTGATGTTGGATGACTGTGTGTGATGTTTTTGTTGATTCCACTTCCTTAAGGTCACATAGGAGGTCGAATCCAATCATAGTAGCCTCTCGTCTCATGTTTATCCCGATTGGCTAGTTACTTGGGTAGATGTGGGAGGAGGGTGTTACAAAGTGGTACTAGAGCATGGTTCACCACTTAGACTGGATGGTTAGTGTGCGTTGGTCATGCATGCATGTCAGTTGCATGTGTGTTTTTTACACTTGCATTCCATATTCTTGTTGCATTTGCTGGAAGATTGATTATGGTTGTAGTAAGGTTTCCATGTTGAATTTGATGTTGATTCTGTGGAATGAATTTGTCATGAGTATATGAATGGTTACATATTGTTATATGTTGCTTACATGTTTATTTTATGTCTCCTACTTACATCCTTATATGTTAGCCTACATTCTTGTAGATTTGATGACATGTATCAATCTTGTAAGTTTATTATAATAGTTGATCGCTTATGTTCGACTACATGCATTTATGCGTAGGTGTAGTTGATTAGGTATTGGTAACACATGCCGTTGGTTGCATGTGGAAATGTGTACAATGGAGTAATGGTTGTTGTCATGCATAAGGTCATAGAATGCATTGTTTATATGGCCTTGAATTGATGATTGGACCCTAACTAGAATGATGTTTATGTGTTGATACATTTATTTTTGTGTGTCTATGTGTTGTTATGTTTATGTTATACATGTATTGTGCTAATTTGTTGATTTGGAAGACGAGGTATCCTCCCCAAATTATGATAATGTATGTTGATTTATTGTGATTTGGTCTATCTGACATATTATGTATTACAAGAAAAAGATCAAATGGCTAGCTAGGTGGTAGACATCATAGAATCTCCCTATGCATTAGATGAGCAGCGTAGTGCGGGGCACACTTCTGATTTGGCAGATACATTGAGGAACTTGAAAGGAAGAGATAAGGAGTTGTAAGGCAGATAATGACCTGATCATATAGGCACAAGAGAAGGAAGCAAAGGTTAATGTAATACTTCTTCAAAGTTTGTTAGACTTGCAGTGACAGGGTCGCTTCGAATCAGCCATGGATAGGAGGATAAAACTAATGGGGCATATGGCAGTGGGTTTCTTGGTAGACACATGTCAGATATATCTGATACATTGAGAGATTGCAGGTTATTGGACACTCCGGATAGGAGGGGCAATGAGTATAGGTATTATTCTAGTTATGGTTCCGATAGACATCATGATCGTCATCATTATCATCCTTACAGGGGGAGTGATAGGGGATACTTTTCAAATAAGTTAAAGAAAGAAAAACCACCTAATTTTTATGGAGAAGTGAAGAAGCCAAAAGATGTAGTTTAGGTTTGGATATTTTAGATGAACAAATTCTTTGCATTGCATGAGTACAAAGATAACATGAAGACCAAAATAAGTATCCTCAACTTGAAAGGTAAAGCAGACATCTGGTGGGAAGATATTAAGCAGGTCAGAGACATAAGGATGTATGACTTGAGTTGGTGGGAGTTTAAGAGGATTTTAAGGAAGAAGTACTTGTTAGAGAAGTACTACGATAGTAAGGCAAAAGAGTTCTATGAGACAAAGATGGGATCAATAATAGATGAAGAGTACATGGCTAAGTTTTTGGAGCTATTAAGGTATGTAATGTATCTTACTAATGAAAAGGCTAAAGTTTAGAGATTTGTCAGTGATTTTCCATTAGCATTTAGAGATCAGATTGAGTATGACGAGCCTCAGTCACTTGAGGAAGTCATTGGGAAATTGAAGCATTGTTATGAAAAATCAAAGTGTAAGAATGAATCTCAGCAAGGATGGAGGGGAAAGACAAAGGTAGAAGTAAATGGTACCCTAAGAGAACAAGGCCTCAAAATGCACATGGGAAAAATATGGCAACGCAAAAGAAGTTTAATGTAGCTAGATAGGGACATGGGTCACAACAACAAGAACATAGAGGTTAGGGAACTTGTCAATTGGAGTGTTGGACATGTGGAGAGAAACACCTTAGAAGAGTTTGTCTGCAACATCAGGGTGGTAGGCCTAAGATATACAATGCATAGGAGGCACATAATGTTGGGGATGTTGGCTAGAGTATTCCTCGTATTTATGTAGTAGTGGACAATAGACAAGCAGGGCACCACACATCTATCATTGAGATGGACAATAAGATTTTTGATCAAGTTATTTCTATTTTGATTGACCCTAGATCTAATTATAGCTATGTTAGTCTTGACTTGGTGGATAAGTGTGGTTTGAGTAAAGAATTTCATGTAGAGTCTTGGTTAGTGTACTTGGATACAAGTACTAAGAAGTGAGTGCATCATTGTGTAAGAGCTTGTGTATTTGATTTGAATGGTATGCCTATTACAACACATCTAAATGCACTACAGTTGGGATCATACAATATGTTGTTGGGCATGGATTGGTTGTATCTTCATAGAACTAAGGTAGATTATTATGACAAAGCCATTGAGTGTGTTGATGACAATGGGGAACCTGTTACACAGTACTTTGTCACTAAGCTAGCATTCCCTGATCCCGAACACTATCGGTTCGTGTTATTGACATCTGCCTTGTGTCATGTTGCAAAATATGTGTCAATGTCTTCCTTGTCATATCAGGAAGAATACCTCAGTTCATTACTCTTGGAGCATACCCTTTTTAACCTTTTTTTTTTGGGTCGTCGTGGGTTGTTAGTTATTCCACCTGCAAAGATGGCCAAGATTGAATTAAGCCTAGCAATGTCGTCACTCTGTCCCTGTGTTTCACTCGTGACGAGCTACTTTTGGCGAGTTTGTTTTAACAAATTGTCGATGGGTGGTCGTAGGGTTGGTTGTTGGATCAGATGAGCTCGGCTCTCTCCTTTGGGATGGTTGTTCCACCTTTTGTGCAACCTCCAAAAGGATAAGCTCTTTCTCCAATCCCTTATGGAGGCTCCTCCTCCTATAAATATCTTCTTCATGGCTGAGATCTACTAGTGGAAGTGGAAGTGAGAGTTGAAGTTAGAGAGAGTTTGAGAATAGCCTCTAATGTAACTTAGCTTGGGATAGTTTTGTGTGGATTTGGCTTGGTTGTATGAGTGTTCTAGCATCATAATTTTTCCTTTTGGGTAGGAGAGAGAGTTATTCATCCTCTTGGGAGACAATTTATGAGTGAATGCTTGCAGAGACATGCTCACAGGGCCCTTCAAGGAGACCTACAACGTCAAGGCATGGTTGTAAGTTTTACTTCAGTTCATATTAATACAAATCAACAATTTATTTCCTATATCTTATGTCAAATTGCATATTGATAGCTTGAAGTTCCTTGACCCTTTAAGTAGATCGTTTCTGTTGTATTCTATTGTGTTTGTTGTTGTTCTCTGTATGATGTTTCAAGTACAAAAGTGATTAGAACAAGAGCTGGAGCAACACAACAAGAACTTCATCAGATGAGGATTTGAAGGTGGGCTTTAATGACATTAACTATCTAAGGGAATTTGCTTTGATATTGTTCTTGTTGTGACTAGACCCACTCTAGGGCTAGAGGGGTTGCCTCTGTTTGTAGAGGGAACTTACCTGCATCACAAGTTGGTGACCATACTGGTGAGACTGTCTTTTGTCTCTTGATTTGATTTTGATTTGCTTATTTATTGTCTCCTTTAATTTTTGGGTAGAATTCTCCATATTGTGGGTTGTTTGACTACTCCTGGTAGTCTTCCCTCTATCATAAGTAATAGATATGGCCTTTCCTCAACTGAATTTTTAAATTTTCCTTTGATTTGGGGTCATCGCCTTTTATTTCATGATAGTCACGATGATATTCGCGTCTGCTCTATTTAATTAGTTGCACTTTCTACTGTTTGGTGCGATTAAATCACCTCATAGTCGTGACAGGCTCAGGAATAGGCTCAGCGCTATTATCTGGTGTACTTCTGCAATGACATCGCAAAGTTGCTAGTTAAGGGGGTGCGACTTTTCATTGTCGGTGTTGGTTGTCAGTTTGACGCTCACAAAGATTCCTGTAGGTTTCAATTTTGAAGTTCTTTTTGCTAATTGGCCAGTGTGTCCTATCCTTCTGAGCTTGTCTTCTGCCTATGTATTATGTGTCAAATTGTTGTTTTCTAGAATACTTGACTCTTGGTTTCATTCCATTGAGACTTATCCTTTTGAACTGTGTGACCTGTTCACCTTAGGGTTTCTTGAAGCATTAGCTTTTTCTTGGGTTACTTGTTCGTTTGGACCTTTGAGCTATGTTTGGAACGATCCCTTGCTTTGTTTGAGGCTTTTCCTTATTGACTGTTCTTTCATCTTCCTGATTGGTATGTGACATTTGGTTACCAAAACTTTCAAGTCTTGTTTGTTTGGTTTCCTTCCATCACTTTGGCATAGATCACATTGCTTCCTGGTCAGCTAGAAAGCTTTCAAGTTTTTGCAAAAAAAAAAAAACATATTCTTTGTTTTAAGTCTTTGATTAGTTTCTGAGTGGAATGTTTCTCTTTACTTATTGAATGATTTCATTTGAAAAGGGCTTAAAACTAGAATTGTTTTGAGTTTTTCATTTGGTTGCTTGTCATCTATTCGAAAAATCAAAATATCGCATTCATTTTGCATTAGGAAATGAGAACAATATTTTGCGTTAGTAAATTCTTGACATTTAGAAGTTGAAAAGCAAAGGATGTATTTTTCATTTTCTTAACTAGATTGCTTGAAAGTTAGTGAAAGATAGAAGCATTTCTCTTTCATCTTGATTGCTTTGCTTGCAAAATAATGAAAAGTACCATTCTTGCATTTGCTTGCTTGTCGCTTTGAAATGAACCTCTCACTTTTCTTTAGTTAGTTATTCATTGAGAAGGAATGGTTTCTTTACTCATTTAGTTTTGATTCTAGGAGTTTTTGAAAATACATTTGGTAGGGCTTTGAAACTGAGATCTAATTCAAGATAAACTGCTAAAATTTATCGAATTAATCTAAAAATGCATTACAACTTAACGCTCATATATCTAGAGGTCTAGGCTAGAGACGTGTTCCAGTGTCTTTAAACTTAGTGGTTGTTGTTTTCACTATGGTTGGGTGATTCCTCCTTTTGTGATTCGATAAGTGCTAATACGGACTTGTGCTCCCTGTACTATCACGTATATGATGGGAGACCCCACTAGATTGCAATCCTATTATCCATAGGAAGCCAAGTCTGCCGCCTTGCGAATTGTAACGCACCGAAAACAACATTCGGGAAGATTAGCTACCGTACGGGAAGTCCTTGGTCATTTCTCTTTCATTTTACTACCAAGGTGTATATGCAGTTTTACGATTTGTCTGGTAAACCTTCTACCTAGAGTTATAGAGTAGTCATTTGATCTTTTTGACTCATTAAACTTAAAATATTGTTCAAGCACTTGTCCTTTCAAGCTCGTTTCCAACCAGAAGTGATAGAGTCACTTTTCGTCCTTTTCTTGACTCTTAAAACATGAAAAGGCAAAGTTTTTTCCAATGTTCTAAAATTAACTTCCCACGAAATATTCCTGGTAAAAGTTATCTTCCTTGGTAATTCCTTAGAGTTGATTCCAATGGCAACATTTCTAGAGCCCACCAGTCAAGAGTTCCCCTCGGAAGGGAATCCTAGTCCTTTTCCTTCTTTTGGAAATGTTGGTGCTCCTTATATGGCAACATTGTCCCTCCCTCGGTCAACCATTGGTTTACTTGTCTGGTTATTTTTGACCTTAGTGATCCCAAGTGTCCCAACTCCTACCTCGCCATCTCCTTCATTCGAACCATGTCACGATGACTCTAAGGTTGACCCCTTGACTTCTTCCCCTATTTCTTCACCTTCCTCTTTTACTTCACATGGTGAAAGTATCAAATCTAGTAACCAGAAGGCTAAGAAGAAGAAGAAGAAGAAGAAGTTAGCTAAGCAAGAGGCCAACTGTGTGGCTATTACTCCAAATGCTTCTCCTATAGGCAAACCTTCTACTCCTGCACAGAAGGTCAGATTCCCTTGCACGTTGTGTAAGGGTAACCATCTCCTATAAGACTATCCTGGCATTCCCAGAGTCTTAGAGGTATGGTATCAAAATCTAGATCGACCATCCCTTTCAACCTCTGGAGATCATGTTGATGCTACACTCTTGGCTAGCAATGGTAAAAAGAAAGGGAGATTAGATTCCCCTATAGGCTATGTGAAGGAGAGCATCTTCTTCACCTTTGTCCTCTTATGGATAAAGCTTCCAAAGTTTTGGAAAACCTTATAACTCCTCAACCCCAACTCCCTGTTGGTTATCAGAGGCTTTCTTCTACCCTCCCCCAGTTGGTAAAGAGATTGACTTGGGTTCATCTCTTGTTTGTCCTGCTCTTCCTGAGTGAGACTCTTCTATGTCTGCTCCCAAACAACCATTGGTTGAAAAGAGTGTCGACTTGGCTCTACCCCTAGTTGATCACTCTGTTCCGAAAGAGCGTCATGATCATACTACTCATGTTCTTCTCATCTCCTCAGAGTCTTATGAATCGAAGAGTGACCCTCCCTTCGCGGATGTTCAGGAGAGTCCTTCTTCTTTTCCTACAGAGCATGCGGAAAATCATATAATGCCCCCAACAAGTAGTCCTATCATTTCTTTCGATTGGAGTCACTTGACTACTTTCCGCCTCCCATCTTATGTGCCTTTCCAAATTACAATACAAGCCTATAATATGGTAGTACCTAACACTATATTAGATGAAGGTGTGTCTATTAGCATCATGTATTCTACTACTTGGCAAGCTTTGGGCTCCCCACAGCTTGTGCGTGCCACCCAGAATTTGTTAGCTTTCAACGGAGGAACCAGTCAACCCTTAGGGATCCTTCCGCAGTTCCCTATTATTTTGGGAGGACAGACCATCTATAAATATGTGATGGTAGTCCAAGGTCTGTTAGATTTCAATATCCTCCTTGGACGTGACTATGTGTATGTTATGGGAGCTCTTGTTTCTTCACTTTTCTGTGTGGTTTGTTTTCCGCACGAAGGAAGAATTGTGACTATTGATCAACTGTCATTCATTTGTCACTAGGTGTCTCCTTTGAAACCATCATCCCCTATCGGCTCTTATTTGCAAGCAGTACCTTCCCCGCCATAGGTTAATTATGTGGCTACCCGTTCCGTCTCCACATTTGCTGAAGATCACACAGATGGTGTAGTACATTTTGTACTGGAGGCATTGGAACCTGATTTGCCTATGGTACGAAATGACATGTATTCCTCCCAGAGTGTGGTTCTTCCATCTAGTGAGGATCTCTTGGGAACCTTGTTCTCGTATGATCCATAAACAAATGTTATGAGGATAGTTCTTTTCTTGTGTAAAACTCCTTAAAAAATGAAACAAGGGTCCGGAGCATAGTTCCTTGTCTTGTGTCAAGCTCATTAAAAAATTAAACAAGGAGTCATGAGGATAGTTCTTTGTCTTGTGTCAAGCTCATTAAAAAATGAAACAAGGGTCTTGCAAATAGTTCTTTTACTGTGTAAACCTCATTAAAAAATGAAGCAAATCCCTTTTCAAATCAAGTCTTTGATTAAGATCTCGTAAAATCCCAGTCGAGTCTTTCCAAGATCTCACAAGTGAACCTTTATTCCATTCATGTAGTTGATTGAAATGAAGCTTGGGGGGTGTTAGCTCTTGAAATTTCACCTCAGGCTGAAAAAGGTAAACTCCAAGGCAACATCAAACCACTTAGCCTCGTAGCTAGCCCTACGGGGCAGGAGAGGGCTCTCTCCGGTCTATCTCAGAAAAAGGTCTTCAACGGGCTAAGATAACTAATAAAGAACACTGATTTTAGGCTAGTAAACTGATAAAAAGATTTGATTTGGGATTTTTAGGGTTTTGGTGGAAAATTGGGGAAAGGCAATTTTGGGTGCGGGGATTGGACACAGTTTTTGCAGGGGGTTCTTTGGGGTGAGGTAGGAGACTCTATTGATGCCTTTGAAAGATTTGGATGGATGAGAATGACTGGTGAGGAGCTAAGGAGAGCAAGCAATCACCTTGAATTCTCCTTAAACAGCT
>APFE031380849.1:39663-86260 GCA_000404065.3 Pinus taeda
GACAATTGGGTATGACTTTGACGAACTTCCTTCCTGCGGTAAAGGAACGGGTAGACTGCCCCCATGTTCTTCGAAGTCTGTGTTTATGAAAAGAATTTGAACGATGTCGTTCTTATTCTCTCCGGTGACTATATCATTTGAAGATGGACCTTCTGAAGGCAAGACCAGGTCAACTGCCACATCGACCTTTTGACTTTCATCTGGTATGGATTCAGAGGGTTATCTTCAATGATAGATGCTTCGACCAACCACAATGGCGTGTCAGTCGGATTTTCAACCAGTGATGGACTCGGCAAGAGTTTCTTATATCTAGGAGGAAGCCGTAGCGGTGAAGCCGAACAGTATCCAAAACTCTTTTAGCTTCGTCTAGGAAGGGACAACGGTGGACGACGTGATCGCCTTCACACAGTTTACAAGGAAATTTACATTTCCTTTTCTGTCCAGATACTTCACTTTCACTAGTTGATGGTGTACTTTCAACATGATCATCAAAGGTTGACGACACCAAATTGTGCAAACGAGGAGACCAGTCCCTTAAGATCCGAGGGATGCAAGGAAAATCTCGATGATAGTGGTCTCCTTTGCAAATGACACATGGAGATTTAGGTTTAGACGGTGCAATGTGACGATTTTCACTAGACGATGTATGGTTGCCCCCTTTTGCTTTTGGATCCTTCTTCTTCTTTTCCTTTTTCTCCTTGCGCTTCTTCTTCTTCTCAGTTACTTGATCTTTAGCTTTAGCAACTTCATCAAGTGAAGAGGAAGGAGGAGAGGGAGAAACAGACGAAGTAGAAGGCTGGGGGGTAACTCTAGTATCATCTAGTTACTGATTTGATTGCTCAGGAATCGCGGTGGTTTGAACGATAGAGGTCGAGAAGAGCCATATCGGTGAGCCGATTGTCAATCCTGGAATTGACAATGTGGCCATATGGGGTGCACCAACATCTCCCCAAGAGGAGAAAGGACTAGGATTTCCTTCAAGGGGAAATCCTTGGTTGGTAGACTCCATTTTTCTCAACCTAAAGACCAACAAGGGAACTATGATGTTATTTCGATTAAAATAAATTTTAGACACTTTGACACAACTTGTTTTTTCAATTTTTAAGAGTCAAGAAAAAATAAAAGATGACTCTAGTCGCCTTCGATTTTTAATGAGCCTGAAGTGACAAGTGCTCAAATGGACCTTTTCCTTTAAGGAGTCTGAAAAGGAATGAAAGAGACTACTTTGGAAATCTAGACAGAGGGATTACCAAACCAATCACAAAACTGCAGAATACTTTTTATGGTACGACAATCAATCTTTCTGAATGTTGTGTTCAGTGCATTGCGATCGATAGGGCGGCAGACACAGCTTCCTAAAGATAAGGGATATAGCCTATTGTGGTCTCCCAATATATACTCGACGGTACGTGGGAGCACAAGTCCGTACTGGAACTTGTCATCTCAAAGAGGAAGAATCACCCAAACAAAAATGAAAGCGATAGTTACCAGGCTTAACGACGTCAGAATACGTCTCTAGCCTAGACTTCTGTATGTTGTGCGTTAGGTTCCAAAGCGTTTTTATGTTCATTGAATTTATTTTACAGTTGATCTTGCTTAAGAATTTGCCTTTCAGGTTCACTGTGTGATGTAGATATACAATTCCTAAAATGCAGTCTAAGATGATAAACAATCGTTTAATCTTCTTTTGCAATGAAAATCCTAGCTACTAAGGAAAGAGAATTGAGGATTCTTTCAAAAAAGAGCACAGAGCACACACTAAATGCACTTTCTTAAATCAAACCAATAAGCAGTCTAAATGCACATGCACATACATGTATTTGTTTTCAGCCTTCTTAACGTGTGAATGACAAGAAGAATGCTAAGTACAAATATGAATTATCTTTTCAAAGCGACAATACTAACAAATTTCTCTTCAAAACGAAGTGAAGATAACGACGATACTTTGCAATTTCAAATTGAAAATTGTTTCAACACTTGAAAAACTACTAATTCAAATCACATACAAGAGTAACAGTATAATCAACTATCAAGAACAATAGGATTCTCTTCTATGACTGAAAATGACACTTGCGACACTTCCAAATCAAGAAACGACAGTCTGATTACGCTACTTCTTTGTAAAAGAGAACTGAAAATGGCGCACAATACATAAAAACATTTACAGTTCTTTGCATAATGGAGGCGGAATGATGGAAAGGAAGGGGGTTTCCACGGAGGTATACTGATCACAGACAACAAAACTCCTGAATAGAGCTTAAGAGAGTGAAGAAAAACCAAATTCTGAAGGAAAAACTAACCTTCTCTGACCATCACACCTGTTACATAGGGAATCCAATATGCATCTCACCTACTGCACACGGGAGGTGCGATGTATAAAGACTTCCTTGAAGAGAGGGTGTGATGGTACTAGTGTGAGACTTTTACTTGGTCTTTGGTCACAGTTTGCAGCTTAGTTCAGGGATTTAGGCCGAGCAATTTAGTAAATATAAATCACAGGGGTTGATCTAATGAGGTTACTAGAGCCACCACTAGGGTAATTAGAGTGTTTGCAGATCAATTTTTCAATTTATAAACAAAACCCGAAGATAGACTGAAGCAGCATTGATCTACTTTGCACTTGCATAGCAAATGCAGTTCGAAGGCTAGCTGGCTTGACTTCAGGCTTCGTTTGTAAGTTTATAAAACAAACAAATATAGACTAGCAAACAATCTATTTGCTCCCCAGCGGAGTCGCCATTTTGTTATTGGGAAATGTAGTGTCCACTTGGAGCTGCTAGTCCCACTAAGACTGGTAGATATCTTAGAAACAAATAAACTAATCTACTTTCACTTTCCTTTATGAGAAGTAGAAAAGAGGAGAACAAAGGATACCAACCTCAGTCTTGCGCTTGGTTCCTTGCTTAGTTCCTCTCTTTTCTGATAGATCTTTGCCACTTCGTCTTCGTTTACCCAGCTTTAGAGAGAACCTGCAGAATCAAAGTAGCATAATACTATCGAAGAACAGAGATCTACAATCATAAGCAATACAGGACCAGATATGATTGACCACACAAATGCATATATCATCAAACATAAAAGAATGTGGAGGAAAACTTGAATAGCTTTATTAATATCAAGAATAGAAAAGAGGATTACAACCAATTGTTTTGACCCAGCATCATCCTCCAACAAGAAAGCCCTTATTCACCTCATGTAAAGCTTAGATCACCCAACACTATGATGTTGCACTAGGGAACCAACAAAACTTCCTTAAAAGATACAAGATTCCAGCCTCTGGATCTATGTGATGAGGGATCCATATATAGATGACTGTAGGGGGGTGAGTCAGCTTCTGGGATTTTGATTAGTGTCCTCTCTCCGATAGTTCTTGATTCCACTTGGAGATTGATGATCTCTTACTCATCCCTGGGTGAATTCAGAGAGGCAAGTGTCAGAGGAGAAGTTTCTGGAAGATTGTATGATCCTGCACCTCGCAAACTGTCTCTGCCATTTGTCCATTCTCGCCAATCACACCCTACAGAAGGGCTTTCCAGTATGCATCGCACCCTTTACACTGAGTAGGTGAGATGCATCACACCCTCTACACTGGGCATTCTGTATGGTCCAGTTTTGACCAGTTATGGGCAGTTTTCTGTGGAGAACTTCTGGGAGATGATGTAATCAGCTGACCTTGTTCCTTTAGGGAGTGAAGCAACACTTTTAGGGACTTAGGAGCCTTTGGTTTATGGACATTTATGATTGGGGTTGCAGTGCCCAAAAATGTCTATAACAAGGTGGAATGTGGTAGTCCCATCTCTGGTTGGTTTATTGCATTCATTAATGAGAAATTCATTCCCTTGATTTTCATGTGTAAATGTAATGATGTATATGTGGATTTTATGGTTGATATGCTTATGATATTTTTTTCCATATTATGTTGGTTATATGTATGTTTTATGGCAAAGGCTATGTATGGCTCTCAACATGTTTTTACTTGTAAATGAATGGATAATGTATCTATGGCCTAATAGATGATGTTAGGTTCCTATACCAATAGGAGTCATAATTTTTGAATGGCTGAGATTAAACCTGTAATATGTACATACCTTTTTTTTCTGCAAATTTTTTCCATATTCAAAAAATTAAAAAATGTAAAGAGGGTATGTCCTAAAACAAAAATCGAAGGACAAAAAGAATAAAAAAGGTCAAAAAATATGAAAAATATGAACCCCAACAAAGAAAAGACCATGAAAGTGTGCAAGTCAAAATGCCACTACTATTACTTTTTGTACAAAATAAATGATTGTGTGCAGCTTGCAATCTTTGCCACAATCCATGATAGTCAAGATGTTTAAGCTTGTCTATTTCATGTTTTCAATTTCATGTCCATAGATAGAGAATAAAATCCGGCCAAACAGTGTAATCTTGGCAGATAAGTAGATTAGGTAGAATGAATAAAATGAGCTCAACTATTTAATATGAGCCCTTGGACGTAATAAGGTTAGATTTAGTTAGTTTACTATTGTAAAGTAAAAGGAAAATCTTTTGATAAGGGTTTGCCAGCTTAAGTGCACCCTAATAAAGAGAAGAAAAAATGGTAAGATGAGTAGGTGGGTAAGTAGAAGAATGGTTGCAGAATTGTGATTATTGCTAGATAAAAGCACATTAATCAACCTTCATCATCAAAGTTATAAGCATGGATGAAAATTGGGCCTATATCAAGTTCAAAAACTCAAATGATTAACCTCCTTCACTCATTACATTTTTCACTTAACTAATTTCCAACAAAAAGTCTTAAGTACCCAAAATCTTAAGTCAAAGGGGCTCAGAGCATTTCTCTGACTTCTGGAGGGACCGGACCCTCAGCCCAATGACTTATAGGTCCTAAAATTCCCCTCATAAACATTTCCCCCCCTTCACTTCCCCTCTTTTTCCCTAAATAAACCCCTTTTCCTAAAAGATAAAACTCTATTTTCCTTGGAAAAGCAATTACCCCCGTGTAAACCCCACTTTTCTAAAAAAACCCAAAAAAACACTTTTTAGACTAAGTTATAATGTATGTATGCGAAAACAAATCAAAACACAAAAACACATTATGCTTCATTGTCTGCCATTTTCATATTAATTTCTAATTTTATATAAAGTAATTCCTATAAAAAACCCTCTCTCGTATGTATTTATTAAATCCATTTAATTTAAATATCTCTAGACCTATTTGGAAATATAAAATATACTATACCTAAACCCCAACAAATAACATAATTAATCGATCTGTGATTAATTAAATTCAAACCAATCAAATCATGCCTGATTCATTAATCCCCGCCTTAACCCCTCATTAAACTCAAACCGCCTCGTTTAAATGACCATCAGACCCATCCATTACCCTCCGTGCAACTCCCGTTCTTGATCACCGCACGATCTCCCACCTCCCCATCCGACGATCCACATTGATTTCGGAAGGGCTCGAAATCTTAATAATACCTGCCCGAAATGGGTTGTTTTTTGTCGGGCCCTTGAGGTGACATGGCGCTCGATGAGTGGAATCAAGTGGCCTCCCCCCAAAACCACCCAATGCCTAAAATTTGTGTGAAGAAAACTGCATACCGCCGCCAGTTACACGAAAAACCATCGATTGTTCACTTTGCACCAAAATTCAAACAAATCAAACGTTTACCCGTTTAAACACAAAAACCCCGGTGTTGCTCGTTTGTGTAGTAAAACCCTGTGTAACCCTTCTGTGCCACTTGAAGCCTCTGATAACCAACTCAAACATGGTTTACCTCCCGAAATCACATTGGACTCACTCCATAGACTTATAAAGCTCGATAAAGCCATTAATGACCCTCCCTGTCAACCCAATGTTTTCCTAACAGTTTGTCTTATTTTACAGGTGATCAAAAGACTACAGCTTTGGATAAACAGTCTTAATACTAGTCATAGGACCTATTTACTCCAAGATTGTTATCAAATCTATTCAAACAGAGATGAAAAATAAAACATATAGTTAAAAGTCAAGTAGAGGAAACATGAAATTAAATGATTTACTATTGAAATAGACAGTGAAAACCTAAAATATACAATGAAGGTAACAGGACACAATAAAGAATAGTCAAAGTGTATCAGGGTTAAAGAGTATCATATTGAAGACCAAGTCAAGTAAAGCAACTAGCATGAAGACAGATAGCAGGGAAGACAGTTACAAAGCACACATATTCATGTCAAAGTGAAGATACATGAAAAAACATAGTGGTAAAAGTAAACAGTAAAAGTAAACATGGAGGAAGTAAGGGTTAAATAGAGATGAAAACACTTTCACCAGCAACAATGAAGCTTATCCAAAGTAAAAGTGAAAAAAAATTAAAAGAAATTTAAGGTTAAAAGATGAAATTAGAGTAGAAATGGTACACTGTTCAGAAATTTCCTGTTTAATTCATAGTTTTGTAGAACCTATTGTGGCCAATACAAGATGCATTTGGAGAAACTGAAGGAGATTTGTGTTCCTAATAGGCCAATCTATAAAAACCTATCTCACTTTTTAAACAGGTATTACCAAATGTGAGATAAGTGCATGTCTTCACAGCCTATTGTTCGGACTATGCAAAGTCCTGTTTTTGACATCTTTTTGAAGATACTATTGTGAATAGTTGGAGCTGAATTGTGGGAAACTGGGAGAAGTTTATCTGAAAAACATACTTATCTACAATAAACTCTTTCACTTTTTACATATCTATCATGGATTGAGATATACAAAGGTATCAATGGACTCTAATCTTGCAGAATTGCTGGAGCAGAATGCACAAAGAAAGGATGCAGTTAGTGACTGGGATGCCTCATCATCAACTAAGAGTTGCTATAAAATTCGACTTTCTCTTCTTTGTCACCATAAATACATAAAAATAGTGCCAAATATATTCATTAGTTTTGAATGTCCTTTATTTAAGTTCCATTAATATAAAATAGTTTGAGATATTTGTAAAACCAATCTTGATATTTTTTCCAAATACTTCAGTTTAGAATTTGTATAAATACTTCTTCATTTGAAGTATTTTGGGGTGGATTCAAAGACATTTCTGTAGACAATTTTCCTATCAACTTAAAGTTCTATTGTATCAATAATGTATTGGCTTGCTGGATCAAGGAATAAAGTAAAGACATTTCACAGGATTCTTGTCTAAAGCGGAAATCAAATAAGTATTCTCTCTCTTATGTGTATTATCATTTTTCTTTATATTTATTAATAATCATATGTGTTTCTATGAAATTTGAATGGTAAACTAGGAATGATATTTCAGAACTGGCTTTAATGCTCTATGTCTTGACTGTTTACATTCTTAATGTTTTATGCTAAACTATCTTAGTTAGGGAATTCTTAAATGCTCCCTTACTTCCATAGTTTCCCCCTCGGTCTATAGTAAAGGATTCTTAGTTGCCATTTGGTCATGATCACCTCCTTCTCTTTATCTTGATCCCGGTCTAAGGATTCTTGATTGCCCTTTCACCCTGGTTAAGACTATCTCATCCATTGAACCTGAAGATTTGCCTTTTGCTTTGCTAGCCTGCCTTGTGAACACTCCCTTTAGTGATCTGGTCCAGTTAAACCATCCTTTGATTGAATCCATATCCCAATGGCTTGAAGGCCTTGTTCCATCCATTTTTTCCTAGAATTCCACCACCCAACCAAATTCAAAACCTTATGAACACTAAGAACTAGCCTAAAATCCCACCCAAAACAAAGTTAAATTATAAAGAGAGAGCCCTCTCTGGACTTAGGTTGGCTAGAACCCGAGTCTAAAAGATTGGTTTGTGGTTACCTCAAAAATTTCTTTCTTTAACCTTGAGAAAATTCTGAGTGATAACAGATGATAATGCAACAAATGACATGAGGTAAAAATTGTTCATAACGATTCTCAGATAAGTATGAGATCCCTACACTTAATTCTATTGTTTACACCTGTAGGTTACATGTTGATGATATGCTTGAAAAAATGACTGTCATGGATAATAGGGGTCTGGTTAAGGTCTTGTTCAGCTTATTTCTTTTGCATCATTGTTTCCTTATAATTTTAGTGATTTTAAGCTATCACCCCATTCTGGGCAGTGACCTGGGCTCTGAGCTTGAAAAAGTGGCTTAGATCCGGGGATCGTTGGCACAAAACTAGAAATTTTAGTCTCTTGTGGCTAGAAGGAAATCATGTGCGAGAGAATTTGGGTTTCTGGATGCTCTCTTGCCCACAGCATGGGAGCAACTAAGGCCTAAGATGTCCAGAACATCAGTGGGACCCAGGGACATGATATCTAAGTGGCTGACATGTCTCCTGAGGATTCTAAAGTTGATATCAGATGATTGTTTGTGATGTTTCTGTTGATTCCACTTCCTTAAGGTCACATAGAAGGTCAAATCCAATCATAGCAGCCTCTCGTCTCATGTTTACCCTAGTTGGCCAGTTACTTGGGTAGATGTGGGAGGAGGGTGTTACATAATATATCTTGGACAATAGATTAGTAAAAAAATGGATCTGACATATCATGCCGAATAAAAAAAATTAAACACCCTAAAATAAAATGAGAGGCAACACAACCAATCTATCACACTATGGAAATCAATAACCGACAACTATGAAATTTTCCTATTTGATATTTAAGTAACTAAAATCCTCCCCTTTTTGAAAACAAAAAAATAAGAATATCTTAAACTTAATATATTTTGACAAAATTGATACTATAAAGCATATGAGCATAAAGATATAGGTAAATAACCTCATGAGTATCGTGGTGATGGTTGTCATCTTACCAGTGTGGTTTGAAAACATATTTCACAATCTCAATTTTTTTCAAAAATGTCACAGGGCGCAACTCTTAGAAGAAAAAATCATGTTCATTAGCTTCCAAAAATCATGTTTCAAACAAGTGTTTCATAATGTAAACATCTTAGAATTTGGCCAGACACACAGATACTAATGAATGCATATAAATTCTAAATAGTAAAATGCATGGCATTTAGCTTTCAATACAATTAAAGAAGCAGTTATAAGAGATAACATAACATGAATTCCAAACCAAAGTAGACATGTTAATGAACATATTGAGACAAGTCACGGAGGCCAATAACATGAAATAAACCGAGTAATGCATAGAAGATACTGAAGCACATGAACAATAAATTTCATAAAAGTGTTTGGAGGAAAATTTGTGAAATCAATCCACTTTACTTAGAGATTGTATAATAACCTAACTTTTTGCCATACACAGACCTTCAATTTCCTACAGATATTTGCATCACTCCAATTCCTCTCATTAAGGGCATTAATCTTGTAGTATCCATCTTCTTTCCAAATAGCTGCAACCACAGAAAAGTGAACACACCTTTCTCAATGTTTTCAGTCTGAGCGCACATTTCAAGTGCATTGTGAGATGCTTGAACTTCAATTTCTACCATCACTTCCTATATTACACAAGTTCACATCCATCAAATATTCAACCCTCCTATACAATTACCAAAATGGCCACATCTTTAACTCAAAGGTTCACTAACTTACATCATAGCCTGCAACACTTTGAGGTTGTTCAAAGGTATAGAACAAACCATAAAAACCTCGATTTACCTGAGGGAAACATATTTCATTGCATCTGTGCTTATTACATTTTTTCTTTTGCCTACATATCTTTTCACATTTGAAATTCGCACTCTCATTCTGCTATGTGGTTATCCAACAAGGAATTATTCAAGATTATGACCCATATCGACATCTCTAATTAACAGAAACATAGCAAGGATCAAATTGCCCATGGCGACAAGTATTTTTACACAAATTTTTTCCATAAGTAAGAGCATTTTCACATATCAATGAGTAGCTTGGCAATAGATCCATGCAAGTCTTCCTCTGGTTATTGGAAATGTTCGATGGACCTAAGAACCAACAAGAGACAAGAAGCAATAAAAACTCAATAAAAGTAAATATCACAATTAAGATGGCAAAACATAATTGCACTGGAACCTTACAATTCCAGGTGTTGTGAGCCATAATGTGTGTAATGTGCAATGCCTTTGTCTTTTAATTTTCCTTACCCTCTATCATCACAATCCTTAACTACTGTAGTGAAACATTGTGCTCCACAGACTTAGTAACTGTTAGAATGGTATTAATAAAGTATGTATGATATTGATGGTTAATACAACCATGAAACAAATTTATCCTTCAGTCTCACGTATAACAATACTTTCCAACAACATCCGAATTTTCAAATGATGCGCATGAAAAGCTTTCAACAGTTGGAATAATTATTTTCAAGAAAGTAAATGAAACAAATACTCAGTAACCATGCATGGTTCCCTTCATAACATCTATTGCCCAAAATTTTTCATAATTCTTGGTATTAATACTCATGAAACCAAATATAGAATTGATAAACAGAGAAATCCAACAATATATTTTTCCACTGACGTAAATCATTCTATCAAGATTTTTCGTCCAAAAATATAGGATTCCAAACCAATATAGTTAGTTGCCAATTTGACTTGTTGTATCAAAACGATGTGTCATTTTAGGGAGTACATATTGTTATGTAATTATGGCATCAACATTTTACAACATCAAACCCTCATTCTTCTCAAATAAATGTTCTTTAAGCCGATGACGATATGATCTCTTGAATCATACTCGGTGTATTCTAATTACTGAACAAAGGAAAAGTGGGTTTGCTCCACGTAGTCGAGAAATGGCCTTACCATGCTATAAGGGTATGCCCATTCATTAAATTGGATGCCTTCAATTCAACACTGGAACTCGACCATGATCAAGGTTAGGTTTCATTTTATAAATATCCAATCCAATTCCTTTAAATCTTCTTCAACCAAAATTTTCCACAAAGAAAGACATTATTATAATGAAAGAAAAAAATTGAGCATGCTCTTACCTCCTAATGTTTCGAACTATATGTCAAAGTCTAAACAAACCTACAAATGCGACGAGGGTTTTTCCCTAAGGTCGTAATCTAAATGATCAACCCCTAGATAGCGAGCATATTAATCTAGACTACAAATGTCGAAGAGCATCTTCATGCTATCAACAATATTGGTGGAGAATTCATCAAGCAGGGTATTGAAAAAGTGCTCCAATTGTTGAATCTTGTCAATCAAGCTCACTTGGTTTTCAACATAGTTGTTGTTTCTCCTTTAGGAGCCCATGGACCTCAGATCTAGTTGGATCCAGTGCTTATGCATTGAGGATTATGCCTTGCCAACCTCATAAAAAAATGTAGGCCTACGACATGACCCCTTTGAGGCCATTGGGCCCATTCCAATTTGTAAAATTTGCCTCAAATGCGTTATCATCATATTGCAAAAATTATTTCCCACATGCTTCAATCTTGGTTTCTATTAAGACCTTGTTCTATTCTTCCAAGTCGATGGCCTCCAACACCTTGATACAATCCTCATCACATGCATGCACTGTTAGCATTCAGTTCCATGGAAATGTTCTCTACTACATTCTGGTATTTCTTTAGGCATGTGATTCCACATTTTGGTACATATCACACATCCTAGAGCTTTAAGATCTCATCCATATATTCATCAAGCCATCCGTTTCCCACTAGAAGCTGCAATTTCTGCACCAATTGGATGATTTCCCTACGCAGGGACCTTAACATGCAAGACTCTATTGAAGTCAATCCATCAACATGAAATTGTGGGGAGAGATTGGTTTCTCTAGATTTTCTAGGCCTTGTATCAAAGTGGTGGAGAAGCCATTCACATCCAAAAATATTGAATTCACAGATGAGGAATTCATAGCTTCATAGAAGGGCATAATTGCAACATATTCTTCAACAACTTGCAACTCTTGAATGATAACTCACTTCCATAAACTTGAATATGAGCCTCGTCTCCTACAACAACTGAAATTCTTCAAGAAGTTCTATCTTTTAAGGTGGATTGAAAAGGGCTTCAAAAAAAATTGAATGCACTAGTCTTGGACTCTGAGATCTGCAACTGTTGTGGGAATAATTCAAAAGCTACTTCCTACCATCAAGTGCTATTTTTTTTAAGGTTCAGGGCATTGAATTTTCAGGCATGGAAAACATGTTATTTGTGCACATAATTGCCAACTTTCCACATTTGTTATACTACAAGTTGGTAGCCTTTGTTTGGGGTGGAAAGGGAGGGTAGGGGTACTGAAGCTGTATGACAAATGTTGAAATTCTTAGCACATAGCAACAATCTTAGCAATCAGATGTAAACTATTTACTTTATATCAACAAAACACTGAAATTACCATCAAAACCGAAAATTTTATTTTCATAAGGAAGTAGGAAGTGCATTAAGATGCAAGCCCATCATGTCACAGTGAGCCCTTCCTGATTCCTTCTAGTGCAGTGAACCCTTCCTGACACCTTCTAACTGGCCCATCTTAGAATACATTGTTCAACATATTGAGACTGACTCCCATAAAATTGGATATGAGCCTCGTCTCTGGCAGTGGCTGAAATTCTTCAAGAAATGCATCTATAACAGAACAACCTTAGGAACAAATCAGTCAACACAAAAATCATATTTGTAAAACCTATCAATTGTTCTTTTCCTAAAAATGGAAGTAAATTATAAAAAGAGAAGCAACACAAAAGTAGAACTAAATGGAACTGGAATTTTATAAATACGGAGCAACACGAACTAAAGGTGATGAGAACACTCTAACAAGAGGACCCAAAACATCTAATGCAGTGAACAATAAATCAAATTCAAGCATCCCCTGAAAATTTCTCGGTGCTTTACAAGATAGTCACTTTCTAGAATAATTTACATAATGGTTCCTTAATGTAGTGGCTCCATTTCGAGATTTTCTAATACCCAATAGATTTTCTATGCAAATTCCAACCATTTTGAGGTATCAAAATCGCCATGGTGAATCTTACAAAACCCTCATTTCTGTCATTAAAACTATTAGGTAATGATCTGTGTAAATCAAGGAAGTCAGGAAGCTAAGCAAGGAAATTCGTTGCCAGTTCATAGCCTACGGATCAAACAACCACAAAATTTTCAATCATCAAACAATTGATTGAATGGTGTAGATGAGTGTAGAGTGGAAGCTTAAGGGAGTTCTTCCCAGAGGGAACGCCTTACGACCTAATCAACAAAAACCAAAATATGAAAACATCTTGAGTTTTTATCAAAAGGATATTTCTTTTGGTGACTTGGGGTCGAGAGAGGTAATGTGATTTTTGGAATCAACCCTCCCCCCAAATCATCAAAAAAATTGCTTCTCAACCCTCCCTGCGAGTCACGAACACACTAGAAAATAAAAAAATGTCTAAATAAATAAATACATAAAAATTAAAATACGAAAAGATTCTTGTTTTTAAACAAAAGGATTTCATTTTTTTTGGTGATTTAAGGGTCAAGGGAGGAAACATGATTCCTCGAATCACCTCGTCCCCCTAAATCACCAAAAAACAAAATTCCTCTCAACTCCCTCCCCCGCCTAATTGCTGAAAGGGGCATTGCAATCGATCCTTTGAATGGGTGACCTCGCTCCCATTTCTCAAGGGAATAACTCCAACCCTTCTTTGAGCTAAGAGGCAATTTATTTTTATGATTTGGATATGGGGAGAGTATGGGAAACGATTTCAAAAATCACACCTCGACTTTTCCCGGCCCCCAACCCAACCTTAAATCACCAATTTTTTTTTATTTTAAGTCTTTATTTTGAGAGAAAAATCTTTTCGTGTTTTTTTTTTTTTCTTTCTATCTAATATGTGGTTTTTGTTTCCATGTAACCAAACACCTTACCCTCCAACACATAGGGTAAGACATTTTGTAGGGCTCAAGGTCGTTTCACAACGAGGCTTGAAGGCATTACAACAATATAATCGATATCAGATTTACTTGTGTGAATTAACTATGGGTGGGAAAGATAATGATCATTCCTTCCACCCACTCGAAATAAACTCAATTGACAATAAACGTTTTTTTAATTTAAAAATAAATAACATTGTACATTTATTTTTCATTTTTAACTTTTTTATTTTTCCTTAATACGTTTTTTATTAAAAAAAAACTATTAAAAAGAGTCATATACTTTAAAAAATTGTTATAAAGAGATATAATTTTTTATTTTAAGTTTTAATTTTATTTTTATTTTTTTTTGTACATTTAAAAAATGCATTTTGTTTTTATTTTATTGCATAAGAGGTGCTCTCTAGTCTACTATGGAAGAGATGTGGTAATGTCGTGTCCTGTCCTATTAAACAATTTGACTTGATCAAATTCGAGTAGTCTTTAAATGCGATTTTTTGGAAAGTTTTTTTATTTATTTTTGTAACTACCCCTGGTTGATTTTCTACATAAATAAAATAAGACAAAGGTCATAGGGCACGTATTCCAAGCTAAATATTTGGAAAAACATAGTGATGGGGTATCATTTGTGATTAATTAATGGCTACGGAAATTGGCAAAGACAAAGTGGCAATAATTAACATTTATTTATGAAAATAAAGGAAAATGGGAGAAAATGAAGGTGAAGAGACACAAATTTGTATGAGATGGAAATTGAAAGAAAAATTAAGGAAAAGAAGAAAATAGAGGCCTCAGTGATAAAAAGGCTTATGAGGATTATTTCACAGCTTTTGTTAGTTTAGTCTTGGAGCTCTCTTCTATTCTCTCATTCTCTCATACTCTTGCAAACTTAGAGTATTCTTGGAGCACTTTGGCATACATTGAATTTGGAGAAAGAAGGAAAATGAAAGTAGGAAAATGCAAGAGAGGAAGTGGATCAATAGCTACAACTAGATTGCTTTGTAGATAATAGGTTGCATGAGTCATTTCCTTGTAGATTTTTTGATGCATTGTATATGCATACGATTTTATGATTGTGTTGTCATTGGCATGGGGATTTTCTTGGATTGACAATGGTTTTAGCCTTTCCTTTCCATTACCTGGATAGCCATGGTGTTGTGGGTTTTTCCACTTGATTGTTTTCTGATTGGTGCTCATAATTCCTTGTGGTTTTGGATTGGAACAAATGCTCTGAAATCCCTAGAACATCTTGGGTTGAGTTACTAGTGCTGGAGCATAGTTTGGGACAAATTCTCTAGAGCCTTTGGTGGGTTGAGTTACTAGTCCCTGGAGCTAGGTTGGACAAACGCTCTGGAGCCCTAGAAGGTTTTGGGTTGAGTTATTAGTTCCTGGAGCCCTGGACAACTTAGGTAGAGGCCGATATGGTTGATGTTAGTGATGTTCGACTGTGGAGGTGGAATCAATGTGGTTGAGGGTTGAGGTAATTTGGCCTCTAGAAGCCCTGGTTTGGTTTTGCTTTTGTGTATTCCATGAGATGCCACATTCATTCTTCGAATATGGTGTGGGGGTAATTGGTTGAAAGAGATATTTGGTTCAGCCCAATCTATGGTTGGGTGGTACGTGTAAGTCCTTGACTCAGTTGGTATTTGCATATGTTAATATGAGACATTTCCTTATTGTGATCTGTGAGAATTTGTAGCGATTATGTTGGCGATATTATAGATGAGTTGTCATGGTTTCTATGCTAGTTATGCTTTGGTTATGTGCTAATGATATGATGTGTATTATCTATGGATCTTGTCATGAATTGTGTAGTTATCGATTGGTTGATGAATGTATGGACTAATAATTATTGTTGTAGTTATGTGGAGAGGGAATAGGGCCTTCTTGGTGATTCTCCAAAGAATCTCAGAGTATTATGGTAAGATACAAAATCATGACCTATATCTTACATGTTTTCCACGTGTTTGAAGAAATGTCTAATATGTTCTAGGTAGTCTAGGTCAAGTTCTTGATTCGGTTTTGAATGTTTAGCTTTGTCTTCATGTCAATAATTACTCTTGAAAATCTGAGGCAATTCTGGGCAGTGGTTTGGAGGCTAGCCTGAAAAGGTGTCTAAGATCTTGGGACCACACCCTCTAATCTGGGCAAGTTGGGTCACAATCGCATGGAGGTAGTGTTGTGCATGTGATTGGAGGACTATAACCACACATTTACCTTGTCATGCATGCCATTGGGAGTCTAGGTCAGTGAAAAGAGCCCAATCTTAGGGTTTGGTCACCTGGAGTGGTTATTTGGCCTCTGAGTGTCCTGTAGTCTCGAGGTATGTTAGAATTTGCCAATTTGTAGGCCCCACTTCCGTAACTAGAGCTTGGAGGTCGGGTCATGTCATAGTAGCTCGTTGTCTCATGTTTACCTTGGAAGGTCAATGAAATTGGGTAAATGTGTGAGAGGTGGTTATAATTTCCCAATCTAATTTGTCTAGAATCCGGTAGGGATTCATTGAAATCACAAGTTTGACAGGTAAATATTCACAATCAAAGTGCCTTAGGGGTTTTTGAAAGTGTTGAATCCATATATGTAGTCAAAAGACCAGTTTAAACAACACAAATCAAGATTTGGCCAAAACAAAATTCTTCGAATTCTAGCTAGAAATCTGCCAAAAACTCCAAAAAGTTGCAATTAAAGAGTACTCTTAATCAAATTACATAAAAAATAATATAAAATAAAAATTAATAACTATAATTATTAATAAGAGATTTTGATTAGGTCAAATTACATAGAAATATAATTATACTTATACTAATAGTTATAATTAATAATTAAAATGATCTAGATCCATATTAACTGCAGAGTTATCAAGCGTCGAGAGGGATCAACTCTCTTGAGGTGCATGCTTGTTTTAGAGTGAAAAGAGATTTGATCCCTCTCGACACTTGGTAGATCCAAAGTAAATATAGATCTAGCCTGGTTTTATTTTTATTTTTCTTCTTTTTAAAAATATGTTTAACAAAAATGTAAAATGTTTCTTTTTTCTTTTCTTTTAAATTTTTTTCTTAGTTGGGTTACATTTCTTTCGTTTTTTTAGTCTTATTTACGATTTTGTTCACAATATCGTAAAGAAATTATTCTTTGTATCACAATAATGTCTACTTGTTCAAGCTAATAGATAATACTAAAACACACTCTAACATTGAATATCATGGAAACAAACAAGTAAAGGGTTACATATATTATGAATGAAAGTACATGCAAAGATCACTAGTGATGAAGGTGGAATCTAATAAGTATATGATCTACATCAAATTTTTAAACCTTGGGAAACATGTAAGGCTTTGTGTTGATGAGTAGATGACCCTTCATCAAACTTGAAATCCTTTGGGAAGTTGTTTTACATAGATTAAAACATAAAAAAATATGCATGGCTAAGATAAATTATCGGTTGACCTCCAAAATATTGAGACTTTTCCCACCTTTACAAACAATTTCTTCGATCTATAACACAATTATAGCTTATCAAAATTAAACTATCACACAAGAAAACAAGCAAAAGATAATATAATAATGAATAAATATAAGTACAAAAACTACTCATAATAAAAATGAATTCTAGTAAGAAAATAACCTTGCATCAAAATTTAAAACTCTTTAAAAAACTATTTAAAAATCTACTTATACCTATATGTGAAAGAGCTATCGATAAATATTGAATACAAATATAATATATTAAACAAAATATTCTTATTATTTTCAAATATTTTATACTTTCAAAACTAATAATACAATAAAATCAATATTTCATGGTGTACTATGAGTATTTACAAAACCCAAAAATTACATACCCAAAAACCCAAAAATTGCATAACCCAAATACAAGTTTGAAATTTTTTGTGACCATACAATAGTGACTGTGAATTTAACTTAAATAATTTTTACTTTGCAAGGAAGCTTGCATTCTTCCATGAACATTCTATGTAAACATGTGTAAACAAGTGAGGGGTATCATTCCATTGCCCCCACAAATATTTAAATATCATAAACTAGTATATAAGGAAAAATGGGGTTATGGGTTCCCAAGGAAAAATCATATCAAAAAGGGTATTCTCCATTAGAAGGAACCATCTCCAAAAATTGTCCTTGCGAGAACAATTCGAAACATAAAGAGGACAACTTATGATAAATGAGCTCAAACCACAACTTGTAGAAAAGCTTGCTATAAGAAAATATTCTATAATAATTGAAAAAATAATTTAATCCTTATCCTCTTTGGTATACCAAATCCATCTAAAATGTAATATAAAAATTTTAGGTGTCATGTCAGGTATTTGGACTGTCCATGTGCATCCTCTATAATTCGTTCACCTAATATATAGAGATATTAAAAATCAATATCAACTAAAGTTGCTCGAAATGCCAACTGTAAATGAAAAAAACAATTCATACCCAAAGTCTAGGGCCTTCAAACGACAAACTAACACACTTAAAGTCTTCATCTTAAAGTCTTCTTTTTAAAAGTCTCACCGGCCATACTTGAAAAAAAAAGAAAAAAAACCTCTTAACTTTTAAACATCCCTCCATCAAAACTTACAATTACTTAAAATTTTGAATATAAAATTAAAAATGACTCAATATTGTAGAAAAATAAAATAATAAATTTAGGTAGTGATGTACTTTAAAAATAAAGATTTAAATTTTATAATTGACTCAATATTGTAGAAAAATAAAATAATAAATTTAGGTAGTGATGTACTTTAAAAATAAAGATTTTATAATTTATATGGTTAATAAAGACGTGGTTTCTTTTTTATTAGAACCACTACTCAGATGTGTGAGCTCAACTTGTCTTTTACAAAAATTACAAGTCATTGTTCTAGTTAACCCTCTTATTTGTTTGTCATTTGGTTTCCCTTCACGAAGTAAATATTATCCCCTTTCATAGATGTTGCAACTTTTCATTTTCTAACTACACCAAACCAAAGTTAATTCCATATAGTTTTGTTAAAAGGGTTTTGGATGTTCTTATAGTGAATCTTCCCAGTTATGTCTTATTATAAAACACTAGCTTTGGCTAAGCATAGGCTTGTCAGTCTGTTCATAGGGTTATGACCCTCTCCCCATTCTATGGAAATTTGGCTCTCCAAAAACTAGAAGGTTTTGATTCAAGGATCAATGTCTTATTACTTTTATGATTGGGGGTTTTACATTATCCTTTATAGGAGGAAGATAGATGTGTGGTTTACAAGAGTGGGCCTTACTTCATTGGCCTAAGAGTCATGTATTTGAATAGGTGGACTCTAGACTTTGATGAAAAGGTGAATGTATCTTTAGCTATGCTAATTTGGTTCCATGTTCCTCATTTTCCATTGCACTATTGGAATGATAATTCCTTATCTACTTGTTGTAGCTGCTACAACACCCTCCAAAATTTTGGCATACACTCAATTTCAAAGTCTTCCTTGGTCTTGTACATTTTTGTTGCAAACACCAAAGAATATTTCATGAGCTTTCTTGAAGTGTTTTATTCCCTTTTGCATGTTGAGTAAATTTTCGTCTTTTTACATGTTTGGCTGTCGCGCAATGTGTACAAGCCTATTTTGATGGTTTCAGGGGTCTATCTTTGTGTATATGAGTTATTCTAACTATGTAAACATTTTTTGCACTCATTCACAAGGCTCTGAGCATTGTTGCACAAGTGTCGTCACAGTCATCCCAAAGTCTATCTTAAGTGTCGCACTTGTCATAACTTGTCGTAAAGTTGTTGCACGGAGGGAGATGATTTGTTCATATGTTTGGATGATCTATGTTATTGCACCATCAAAATATTCTAAGTGTGTGATCACAATAAAAGTTCATCAACGTTCACGCCGATCTCACCAATCCCACACTTAGCCATTTTCAAAAAAACTTCCCTATCGAGCAACCTAGCTTCACTGGGCCTCTCCTAAGCTGCGCATTGTGCAATCTTGGTCCTCTAGCTATGCAGTTGCTGCTTGGAACTACATAATGCGCAGTTCCTGCCACTGAGTATTGCTACACAGCGTAGTTTTTGTGCCCAAGCCTCGATCTTGACCTCCAGAATCGTGCAATCATGTCCCCAACCCGACTTAAATTGTGCACTTCGCATCCTCAAGCCTCAAGCTCATCCCCTATGCCCTAGAACTGTGCAACTGCCTAGAAATTCGTTGACTCCCAGAACTACACAGTTAGCTCTCCCTATGCCCATTCCCTCAGCTTGACCCACTGACTCTATAAATTGCATAGTGTTTTCCCTTAGACCTACTTGAACTATGCATTGCACAGCCTCAGGGGTCAATCTTTTCCCCTAGTGGCTGGAACTGTAGACTGCGAAGTCACTAAGTCCCTCTTCCTAGCCTGTGACTTGTTCTAGGCTGAGTCGATGGATCAAAATGCATCATCTTAAACTAGGGGATTTTTGGATTGAGATCGTCCCATCATGAGTGAATTGCAGGAATAAATATCCTACCATGTCATGGAAAGATGATGGAGGAGGAGAAGAATGAGGGAATCATGCTCAAAGACCCTCTTGTAGCTGAACTTACAAATTGGTCGATTAAGAGAAAGTGAAGGGACACTAGTTTGTGACCACTATCCAAGACTTTATATCATTGAAGATTCCTCAATAACCAAGTCTTGCAGAGGTGAAAAGAAAAGTATCTTCAATAATACATCCAACACTTTGCAGCAACAGTGGCTTGACATTGCCACATCATCAAGCAGTCCATGTCAACATTGTCATATGCCACATCACTATTGTGGATCATGTGTATTTTATTCAAAATGTATTGTAAAGTGGAATTCCAAAGGACACACATGGAATGCAAAGGGTCATGTAAATTGAAAATCCATAGGAAGCCACACAGTCATGTGGGTATTCAAAGAGTCACCCTTGGTTCTATATACTTCCTCATTGTATAAGCAAAGGACTTTTCACCTTGGCTCATCCAACAAGGCATTAGAGAGATAAGCTAGTTTTTTGAGGAGCAAGGAATGGCTCCAATGCTCCACTATTGGAGCTAGTGATGTATGTTGTAAACATGTGTCTGGGAAATTTTACTTAATAACAAAAGCCTTCAAGGCCAACACGTTCTTCATGCATGGATTATGAATGTTTGTAAGACTATTCTACAGATGTTTGTATTTCATGTTTACTTTCACATGTGCTATTATAGTTGAACTATTTTGGTTATTTTAGTACTTATCTTATTGAGAATGTGTTGTAATGGTTGTTGTTGATGTCATATCCTTGTGGACTATTCCATAGGATATTAGACAAATATTTCTGCATTTGTTGGTTGTAACAACCCTCACATCCTTTGTGGACTATTATGTTGGATGTTATAGGGATCCTTTCGGTTCATGCATGTCTCTTGGGTGGTATTACTACCTTCACTTAGAGGCTCACTTTTCTCCCCTCTTTGCAGTAGAAGAACCTTGATACATTTACAACTAAACACTCATTAGACATACCTTCTTACTTTTCGAAGACACCATTGCATCCCTCTCTCTTGCTGACAGTTAGAGCTAAGGCGAATCTTCAAGGATTTGACAACCGGGCCTTTATATTGGATGGGACTCCTACACCAAACATTGTGAGGTCTAATTGGGACTTCACATTGGGGAGATCCCCTAAATTTTGGTGGGTCTAGCACCATGAACATTTTTGGCACTAGAAGGAGGGTAGCTAGATTTTTATGGTTGATAACCCCACCAACCCCAATATTACTTCCTTTGGTCAAGGAAGTAATATTCCCAGCAACTCCCCTTCACGTGTTCTTGGAATTGGTAATTATTCTAAGGTCGAGACTGCATAGCCTTACGAACTTACATACGAACAACTTCGAGCCATCCGCCCCATCACCCGAAATTTTGCGAGAGTTATTGGACTAATACCTACGATAGAAACTCTTCCATATTTTCTAAAGAAGAACCAAACCACCCCTACTGGGATAGTGGTTTCAATAGTTGAAGAGTTGTTTCTCGCCACCCTTGAAGGGTTAGTAGACTCTAAATAAAACATAGAAAAACTAGAACAACCTCCAACCTTCAATAGTGTTGACGGTGATAACGTAGTGCTCTCAGACGATACTTTCTATGGGTTGGACGGGGAAGAAGAAGAAGAAGAAGACCAATCAGACTCTAGAGAAGAAGGGGAAGACAATGAAGAGGACATGGCAGACGAAGATCTCGATTGGATTTCTCAAGGCCCACTTGCACTATCGGGTGTGTTACACAAGATGTCAAGATATCTGGAAAAGCCCCTAATGAAGTATGACCTTGAAAAAGCAGTGAAGGCGGAGGACCACCTAGACAACTTCTATCTACATCTACAAACAATTGAGGTACACCATGATGATGTTGCATGTAGACTATTTCTGTGTACCTTATATGGTAGAACAACTATGTGGTATCACAGTCTTCCTCCGAATTCCATCTAGAATTGGAGGGGGTTTAAGAAAATTTTCCTTGAGAAATTTGCTGAAAACAAGACCCCCGCCATGTTATTGAAAGAGATAGGCAGTTCAAGATGGAGCAAAAGGAAAAAGTGAAAGATTTTAATCATAGATTTAATCACATTTTGAAGGGGTTATCAACAAACACTAAACCTCATGACTCCATCACCATAGATTATTACACTTATTCTTTGCCAACTAGCATTGCGCAATTTGTAAAGAGAATTGTGAAACAAAAATTGATTGGAAATTATGAAGAGGAAATCATGGTTGAAAAGGACTTGCGCATGATTGGAGTCATTTTAGATGATGAACTAACTAAAGACTCCAAGGACACAAGTAAAATGTCTCAGGCCTCTGTAAGTAAGGCCAAAGAGAAATAAACCATTGATATTGAAAGCTTGACCTGTACCATCAAGACTCAGTCAAATTAGTTGGCAGAACTAAAGAAAGGTCAATCGAGATCACCGTGAGCAACAATCCTCCTAAGTTCAACTCGTTTAGAAGGACTACAACTTCTGACAGCAGCAGAAACCAACCCACTAAGTCTGCACAAAGATCCAATGTTGTATTAAATATTGAAAACATGGGCATAGATCACTATTGTTTGCCTCATAAGGAATATCGTTCTGAGAAAACATGCACATAATGAAATCAGGCCATGGGCATTCTTGTTACACATCTTGTTGATACGATAATAGTTGAGGAGTAGACTGAGCCCGCAGAAGAAAATCTAGAAGTTGCTGCAATTGAAGAGACTCTGAATGTGGGACACACATTAAACATGTTCAATTTCATACTCACAATCCAAAATCTTGTTGTCGACGGACATCCTTCGAGTGATGGTCGAGCCTAGAAGCAGACCAAATGGTACAATTTGAGACGTCAAGGGCCAGATACTGCAACAAAGTTGATGAAGTAGAAAATCAAAGAAAAATTGTTAAGGAAGACCAGTCCACCCATCATCTTGGCACAAAACACTTAGAGTAAGTTTGGTAACCCAGCTATAATGAAAAGTGCTTTCGTAAGTAGTAATAATAAGACCAACATTCCAGAAGTCACAAACCAAGTTACGCCCCCAGACACTTCAGCCATCCTTCCCACTGTAGATTACAACATAGTTGATGACATGAAGAAGGTTTGTGCAAACATTTCAATTTTTGAACTAACAAAGATCATGAGCTAGCAAGACATCCTCTTACGCACACTTGGGAAGTCCACCGCAGGTAATAATGCTTCTTCTGACAAGGGATCTGTTATGTCTTTTGGTTCCTTCGAATATGTATTTAATCCTTTAACAATGAATGAAAATACACTCTACCCCCCCTTTTCTGTTAACTTTTGAAATCTTCAATTTCAATATGCATAATTGCTTGGTTGATTCTGATGCATCTATGAACGTAATGCCATTATCTGTCACCATGAAAATCAATACAAAATGGGACAAAACAAATGCACAAATTATTCATTTGGACATAGCTCATGTCCATGCAATTGGTGAACTCAGAGATGTGATCATCTGTTTATCATCCGATGAGCAACTCAACCAATGTATCAACATAGTAATTGTGGACATTCCAGAAGCATATGGAGTGTTGTTGAGCAAAGACTGGTCCAACAATCTACAAGGGTACTTTGCTATGGACAGGTCACATTTATGGCTCCCATATAAGGGCAGAATTAATCAGATCTGGGTGAATTTAGAAAGATACGTGAAACATATTGTCACTCCCTTAAATGGATAAAATGAACCTGTGGCTTTCGAAGAACTTATTTTTGACAATTTCTTCCTAGAAACCCAACTAGGGTGTTATCTTACATAGTCATCACCAATCCCACTAGATACATAGTTGGAGCTCCTTTGTAGTCCAATTGGTGAAAATGACATTTGTACAGTTAGCAATAGTAATAATAGTACTATTGTAGTTCCCATTCATTGTACATATGATATGTGGACTTTGTACTTTGATGGTTCCAAAACGCAGGAGGGCTATGGAGTTTGTTGCGTTTTAATAGACCCGCTACAAAGAAAACATTTGATCTCTATCTTCTTGGAATTTGAATGAATGAATAACATTGTAGAATATGAAGCACTCATTTTGGGCTTGCAAAGAGCCATTGAACTCAACATTTCCATCATGAAAGTAGTAAGTGACCCAAAAATTGTGGTGCGACAGGTATGCAATACCATACATTGTGTGTCACCTCATCTTAGAAGCTATCAACAAGAGGTATGACATTTGATTTCACGTTTACAAGCTTTTAATATCATTTTTGTTCCAAGAATGCATAATGCAGTTGCGGATGCATTAGCAAATGTCGCTGCTAGGTTGTCACCATTGAGGGATAGTTTTTCTATTGAAATTATTTATAAGCCATCCGCCCTGATAATATCACTAATTTACATGCCTTTGATGATGACCAGTAGATACTATGCTTTGTGGCAAACACTGATGTGTTCAATGACACATCGATCAATGAGGACGAGTACGAGAAGACATTGTAGGATGCAACCAATGCAAGTAAAGGAAATCTCATCCCAAAGTGTGTGATGTCGTTGGAAAAGTTGTATGACTTGCAGAATCGCTTACGGGGACCTGTTAATGCTAAAACCCATGGTTCCACGTTGTTGCATGAGCAAATTAACTTGGGAACAAAGAAGGATCTGAAGTACGTCAATATTGGTACTTGTTGTACACCACAAGAGTGGAAATCCTTTATCTGCCTATTCAAGTAGTATCAAGATGTGTTTGTGTGGACATACGATGAGCTTAAAACTTATGACACATGAATCATCAAGCATTTGATGCCAATAAAAGAAGGGGCCAAGTCATTCCAAAAAAAATTGAGAAAAGTGCATCCAACATTTGAGCTTCTTATTCAAAAAGAGTTAAGTAAATTGTTGGATTCTTAGATCATATACGGAGTGCGACACTCAACATGGGTGTCAAATTTGGTCGCAATAAGAAAGAATTCTGGGGAAATCTTCTTGTGTGTCGATTTCCAAAATATCAATCATGCCTCGGACAAGGAAAACTACCATGTGCTGTCCATGGAACAAATACTACAAACAATATCAGGGTCAGAAATGTTTTTCTTTTTTAAACGGTTACTTAGGATACAACCAAGTTCTTGTTTCAGAGCCTAACAAACCTAATACTACCTTCCGCATGAAGTAGGGCATGTTCACATTCAAGCGAATGCCATTTGGGTTAATCAATGCTGGTGCAACATTTCAATGTGCTATGGACATCACTTTCCACGAGTTGATTGGATAGAGTGTAGTGGTCTATCTTGACAATGTAATAGTATTTTCCAAAAAAAGGTTAGAACACATACGCCAGTTAAAGAAAATTTTCGAGAAATGTCACAAATATGGGTTATCTTTAAATCCCAATAAAAGTATCTTCGCATTGTCTGGGGGTAATCTCTTAGGCCACATTATTGCAAAAAGTGGGATTAAGGTAAACCCAGATAGGGTCAAAGAAATCATGCAAATTCCTTTCCCAGTGAACAAAAAGGCTATGCAGGCCTTCTTGGGGAAAACTAATTTCCTCGCAAGTTCATCTCCAACTACGCTTAGATTGTTAAGCCGATACAGGAGATGGTGAAGAAGGATACAATCTATAAATGGGATAAAAGGGAAAAGGATGCATTTTCTTGTATTAAACAAGCTATCGCAAAAGAACCTGCATTGTACAACCCAAACTTTAATAAATATTTTTTGCACTACACCTTTGCTTCTGACACTTCTCTCGTCGTTGTACTCACCCAGAAGGATGATCTAAACAATGAACGACCAATTTCTTTCATGAGCGTGAGTCTTCAAGGACCCAAAATCAACTACCCCATCATGGATAAACAAGATTATGCAATATACAAGGTGACAAAGCACTTTCAGGCCTATCTATTAAACATTCATTGCATTATCTTTGTTCTTCACCTAGTAGTTAGATCACTACTCGTTCAACAAGAGATAGGTGAAAGGAGAGTGAACTAGATGACTGGTTTGCAAGAATACAATCTAAAGATCAATCCAGTTCACACAATCAAGGGCCATGGTCTTTGTCGACTAGTGGAAGAAGCATTGAGCACAAAGGAAGAAGAAGAATATCTTTCAGGGTGGGATCAAGAAATTGAGATGTACAACATCGAGCAAGCCTCCTCCACTACTAGCACAAATTCTTGGTACACTGATGTGTGCTAATACCATGAGCATGACACTGTGTCCTCCCATTTTTCCACACGACATAAGATGTAACTCAAACTTAAAGAATTATCCTATTAATCGATGCATGGGGTGCTTTTCATAAATCACCACAATGAAGTACTTCTTAGGTGTTTAGAAGCACATGATTGAGAAAAGGTATTGCGAGATCTCCACACGGACCAGCCGAGGGTAACTTTGTGGGAAACACAACGATGCATAAGGTCATGTGGGCTGACTTTTACTAGCCTAATTTATTCGGATATTCTCATGCTTATGCTTGTAAGTGATTGGTCTGTCAGAGGTGTGCCGACAGAAAAAAGAAGTCATCTGCCCCATTGTAGCCCATTATAGTGGAAGAACCTTTTCAACATTGGGGCTTGGATATTATTGAAGAAATATTTCTGCATTCATCAGAGCAACACCGCTACATTCTTACTGCCACAAATTACTTCACGTTGTGGACAGAATCAATTTCGCTCAAACTAGTGAATGATTAGGAAGTCATAAATTTCCTTCAGCAAAACATCATTTCTAGGTTCGACATTCCTACGTCAGTTGTTTTCGACAATGCAGCATACTTCTCAATGCTAAGACTTTAAAATTTTGCATTGGAAGATTGTATTATATTGAAACACTCATCTAATTATTGTAAACAGGGGAATGGTCTTGTTGAATCCATGAATAAGAACGTAATCAACATTATTGAAAGACCATATTCTCTGAGTAGCAAAAATGGCACTCCGCTTTTGTAAATGCCTTAGGGATGAACAAATCACATCAAAGCCTTCCCTAAACACCTCTCTTTACTTCCTAGTATATTTAAAAGAATCCATCCTCCCACCCAACATCTATTTTATTTCCCTCCAACTTTCACAAGAATCCCAAGGAAAGTTGTGTTCGTTAGTGCACCGTAGGATGGAAACCATTCACAATCTATAGGACGAAAGTTTAAAAGCGAAAAACATTTTTTAGTTCATTAGAATTGTATCAAGAGGTGGTTTGACAGGAAGTTTGCAAGGAAGAAAAACTTTAGTGTGGATGAATTAGTCTTGAAGTGGGATATATCCCACAAAGACAAAGGCAAACACACTAAGTTTCAATCCCTGTGGATTGGACCATTCATAGTTCATGAAAGGCTTGGCAAACACACTTATATTATTCAATCACTTGAAGGGAAGATTCAATATCTCCCTGTAAATGGCCAAGACTTAAAACATTACTTCCAATGAATATCTGGGGTTATTCCTTACACTTTCTAAATAGTCTTTTCTTTCTTGTTTGCTTGAGTTTTGTTTTGTTTCCTTCTTGTGGATAAGTGTTGTGCATGTACATGTTGTGGCTTCTAAGTATGTGCGTGGCCGAAATCTAAAGAGTTGTGTGACGCTTCAATGTTTGGCTAACCTTATTTCCATCTTCCTTGTGTTGGTTATATCTTTTGGCCAATGAAGTTCCGATGGAAAATACGATCCATCCGTAAAGAGAGTTTTGGTCCAACCATGAACCCATGTCTATTATGAAAACATCATGCCTACACTTGGTCTTTATGTTTCAGTGTTTTCATGCTTATCCAATCATTAGAAGAGGAGAAGGGAAAAAATCTAAATGAGCAAACCTAAATCAGAGTTATCTATATGCTTCTCTGAAGGAACAACCTCTTTTTCTCTCAAAAAGTCGAGATTCCTCTTCTGCCCCAATATAAAAAACTGTCGATGCACAATCCTATTTAAGATAAATAAATAAATAAAGGCAAAATAAGAGAAAGGAGTCTTACATAGAGAGGTGAAGCAAGCAACTCCACCGAGGTACTATCTAGGCTTGCTAGCAGTAGAGCAATGTTTGTGTTCCTGCGTGACTCCACAGGCATATTTTCCAGGCCTAATGGTAGCTGAGCAACACCAAAGATGAAAGAATTATACTTTGAAAATATTAAGCTCGTGAGCTACACTACCCTTCCCAACTCGAAACATTGTGATAGCGCTGAATCTTATGTTGTGTTCAATTGAGAAGGCATAAAGGGGACCATGTTTATTCGTGGGGTAAGTGGCAAGACCAAATTAATCTGCATGATGAATCAATATTGCCTGAAGAACTGAGGCCCTGCACAAAAGAAGTTAACCAAGATAGAAAAGTTGGAATTTAATTAGTGTGTCACCAAGTGTTGTAGATGCTACAACAACCTCCAAAATTTTGGCTTATACTCAATTTCATAGCCTTCTTTGGTCTTGTAAACAGTAGTCTTTTAGCATGTTGGTTGTCACGCAATGTGTACGAGCCTATTCTGATGGTTTCAAGTATCTATCTTTGTGTATATGAGTTTTTCTAACTATGTAAACATATGTCGCACTCATTCAAAAGGTTTTGAGAATTTTCGCATAAGTGTCATCACGGTCGGCCCAAAGTCTATCTTAAATGTCGCACTTGTCATAGCTTGCCGTAAACTTGTCACACGGAGGGAGATGATTTTTTCATATGTTTGGATGATCTATGTTGTCGTTTCATCAAAATATTATATGTGTGTGATCACAGTCAAAGTTCATCACCATTCACATCGATCCCACACTTAGCCATTTTTGGAAAAACTTCTCAACCAAGAAACCTAGCTTCACTAGGCCTCTCCTGAGCTACGCACTATGAAGTATCAGTCCTCTAGTCGTGACCTTGCTACTTGGAATTGTGCAATTCAAAGTTCCTTCCTCCTAGGACTGCTACACTACACAATTTCTATGCCGAAGCCCTGACCTTGACCTCCAGAATTGCACAATCATGTCCCCAGCCCGACATAAACTGCACACTTGCATACTCAAGCCTCAATCTCATCTCCTGAGCCCTTGAATTGTTTAGTATCCCATCTGTCCTTGACTCCAATAACTACACAATTAGCTCTTCCAGTTCCCATTCCCTTAGCTTGTCCCACTAGCTCCGAAAAATGCACAGTCTTGTCCCTCAGACATGCCTGAACTGCACATTACGCAGTCTCAGGGCTCAATATTTTCTCCTAGCTGCTAGAGTTTCGCATTGTGAAATCACGAAGGCCCTCTTCCTAGCTTGTCACTCTTTCAAGGCTCAATCGATGGATCAGAATGCATCATCTTAGACTAGGGGATTTTCAGATTTATATCGCTCGTCATGAGTGAATTGCAGGAACATATACCCTATCATGTCATGTAAAGTTGATGGAGGAGGCGAAGAAGGAGGGAAGAATGCTCAAAGTCTCTCTTATAGTTTAACTTACAAGTTGATTGATCAAGAGAAAGTGAAGGGACACTAGTTTACGACCACTATCCAAGACTTGAGATCATTGAAGATTCCTCATCACCAAGCCATGCAGAGGTGAAAATAAAAACATATTCAAGAAGACATCCAACAATTAGCAGCAACAGTAGCTTGACACTGCCACATCATTAAGCGGTCCATGTCAGCAGTATCATGTCATGAGTAGTCATATGCAAAAAAACTATTGTGGATCATGTGTATTGTATTCAAAATGTATTGTAAATTGGAAGTTCAAAGGACACACATGGAATGTAAAGAGTCATGTAAGTTGAAAATTCATAAGAATTCAAACAGTCATCAGGGTAGTTGAAGAGTCACCCTTGGTTATATATACTCCCTCATTGTATAAGCAAAGGAATTTTCGCCTTGGCTCCTCATGCAAGGCATTAGAGAGATAAGATAGTTATTTGAGGAGCAGTGAGTGGCTCCAATGCTCCACTACTGGAGCTAGTTATGTACATTGTAAACATGTCTCTAGGAAATTTTACTTAATAACAGAAGCCTTCAAGGCCAACATGTTCTTCATGCATGGATTATGAATGTTTGTAAGACTATTTTACAGATGTTTTTATTTCATATTTTCTTTCAAATGTGCTAAAATAGTTGAACTATTTCAATTATTTTAGTACTTCTCTAATTGAGAATGTGTTGTAATGGTTGTTATTGTTGTCCCATCCTTGTGGATTAATTTGCAGGATATTAGACAAATCTTTCTTCATTTCTTGGTTGTAATGACCGTCACATCCTCTATAGACTATTCCATTGTATGTTAGACAAATCCTTCCAGTTCATGTGTGTCTCTTCTTGGGTCGTATTACTACCTCTCACTTAGAGGCTCACTTTTCTCCCCTTTCTGTAGTAGAAGAACCTTGACACATTTACAATTGAACACTCACCGGGCACACCTTCTTGCTTTTCGAAGACACCATTGCATCCCTCTCTCTTACTAACAGTTAGAGCCAAGGAAAATATTTATGGATTTGGTAACCCAACCTTTATACTGTATGGGGCTTCTATACCAAACACCGTGAGGTCTAATTGGGACTTCACATCGGGGAGATCCCCTGAATGTGGGTGGGTCCAACCCCATCAACACTACTATGGAAAATTCTCTTGGAATATATATATACAAATCATAACCAAAATCCTAAATGTTTGCTTGTGTAATATGTGTTGAAGTAGATTTGGAAAAAGGACTACATAGGGAAATCACTTTAACTTTGGACTCACATCTAGAAACTTGGTTATGAACAACTACCATTCAAATGCAAGGTATGTCATGAATATAGATATTTTGTGAAAGATCGTTAGTTTGCGATCTCCAAAAAAGGAATAAAATGGTAAAAGTTAAAAAATCATGAGGACCAAAGAATGGAGGAGTGTTACATGGAATTTGTATCTACGAATAAACACATCTTCCCTACGTGGGTGACTACACCTAGAACAACAGAAAGAAAGTAGTTTAACCTTTTCTTATAGAAGATAGATGAGATGGAGGAACTTACTTGTTGCCTTTTGCTTCCTAAATCTCTTTTCAATCACTCCTTTCGCTCCCATTTGAACTAAATCCACTCAAAAGGTACCTGCATCAAGAGAAACAGAAACATGAAATGAATAAAGCATACATGATTTATCGACTATAAAACAATGGAATCAAATACATTGAAACACATAATCATCACAGATATGAACAATCATATGAGAAAAGGAATAGCTCTTTATTAATGTAGAAGGAAGAGTATCACCCAATACAGTTTGATTCTATGTCACTCCTCCATCTTCAATTCAAACCTCGCCACATCAAAAGCACACAACTCCAGTAGCATAAAATTTCTTAACATAAACTCAATCCTCAAACCAACAGAATTTCCTTACAAACTTCAAATTCTATCCCCCTGATCACTATGATGAGTGCTCAATTTATATGAAATGGAGGTGGTTTTGTCACAAATGAAGGTATTGAATGCCCTTCCAAACTTGGATTTAGTTTCCATGGAACAATGGATGAGAGGGTACGAGGTTAATGGATCCTTAGCCTATCTAATTTCGAGCTCATAGGAGGAGATAAGAGATGGGAACCTTCTAGAATCATCTAGAATGAAGGAATATTCCTAGAACCCTATGCAAATTTCGCTCAATCTCGCCCAGCGCAGGCTAAATAGGGACTAAGTGCATTGCAGTGCAGGCCACATTGGGCCTATCTACTCTGCAATGCACTATCTCAAGGCATAGGTTGTGCTGGTGTCCCAAGGAGGCATTTCAAGTGGGCTTCAGGCCATGAAACTTTCATAGAAGGAGGCATTCAATGAGTTGACTTCTCTAGGGCATGTAACAACTGAATTAGGGTTTGATGAGCCCTAAAAGTATCGATCTGAATGTGAGGAGTGATGTGCCCAAATAAACCTGTAACATTTCCCCCCTAAAGCATGAAGTCGAAAATGATAATGTTGAGTGATATGCTTTACGATGTGACAGAGAAGAACTGAAGCATACGTGACTTGCCTCGATTACAATACATTAAATCATGATATTTTGATTTTTTCACGAATTGCTAAGGGAAGGCATACCCATACTCAGCATATAAAATTTTCATTACATGTACATAGATAGTTGTCTACAGATATAGACCCATGATAGGGTGACCATCTGTGTAAATCCATCATACAAATGATTTAGTGCTCTCCTGAAATCGCAACCCGAATGGATGAAACTAGATCCGGGGTCTTCTATCTCGTCCAACTGTTCGCTCAAGTACGAGTCTAACCATGTGAATATGTGATTTGAAGTCGAACATGGGAAGACACCCTCTGATTACCAGCCAATGATGTAAGTTGTTAACAGACATGAGAGAGATCACTGATAATGATAATGATTCTCAAGGTACTGTAGTACAAAGTCTTTTGGTCAAAGGCTAGTGATGTCAATGTATCGCCGGAAGCAAGAAACTTGCCATTAATGTATGCAAGCCCGAAGGTACTGGAAGGGTGTTTCTAAGTCAACTTCTTGTATAATGTGCTGATGTAAACAAGAAACTACTCATCACAGGAGGGCCTTGATTTATCCCACGTCAATGACACGAAACAAGTGTAATGATTTTGGAGACGAAATGTGACTGACGACACAAGGTTCAAGAATGGCGGTCATTAAAATGAAGGTTTATGAGTATTGCAAAGGATGAGTTTTACTGAGTGACTTCTCTTGAACATGTCGGCGACACTGAATGAATTGGTAGCATTGACCCAAAACCAAAGTGATGGATGGTGTGATAAACCATGGGTATGATAACCATCAAGCAGATAACCCAACCCAAATAGTCATGAAGATGACATGAAAGTGTCATGTCCAAGAGCGACTTGCTACCATAAAGTGATTTATCCCTTTTCCCATTTTCCCCAGTCATTGCTGACCAATGTCTCTTTATTTTTTAACAAGCTTGAGGAGGATAACATATGCTTGCAGTATAATTCCACCCTTCGGGTGAATCCATCACTATGTGATGTTTTAACGAGTCTAGCGAAGGTGAAACTTGGTCTTTTCATGATGGACAAGTTTGTCACTATTGATGTTTTAACGAGTTTAACAATAATGAGAACTCGGTCCTTTTCATGTTTAGAGAGTTTGAAAAGGGACTAAAAGAAAACTCCACAAGTTATTTTTCGTAAGTTTGTCTCTCAAGTCTGAAAAAGCGTAAAATAACACAAGAGAGAACATATTGCCCATGTTCGATCAATGTATTCCTTTTTCGTAAATAATCTATCTCAGTCCGGAAAAGGGTTAAACTTATACTGAGTAGATGTCATTTCCAATCCATTTACGAGTTAAAAAGGACAAGAGCTCAACAATCTTTTCATGTTTAAAGAATCGTAAAAGATCTCGAAAGAGGACTCCAATTAGAGGAACGAGTGGTGTCTAGGATAACAACTAGTTCCGGTGATGTTGAAACTTCTCAAAACATGTTGATTTATGCGAAGAGGCTAGCTAATAAGACCACTCATTGCAATTGTTCCTCAAAAAGGGTAAAACAACCAAGTGAAAGTGTATGACCAACCAAGCAGATAGTGGCGATGGAAGGAGAAAAACCAAGGCTCATCTGACGGAAGAGGCTGATAGAATGGAAATCACGAGGGTTAAAATGGAGATGGGTTCATTTTACACAAGATTGAAGCATATGGAACTATGCTTGGATTCAGTTTCATGTTTACACAAGCTTGAAACGAAAAACTATGCTTGGATTTAGTTTCATGTTTACACAAGATTGAAACGAAAAAAACTATGCTTGGATTCAATTTCATTTTTACACAAGCTTGAAACAAGAAAAAACTATGCTTGAGATTGGTTTACATGCCCCCAGCATGATGACTCTATTCTAGGTGCATGCCCCCCAAGCTTCATTACATTCACCTAAGTAGACTACTCATGGCTATCAGGTGGATGCAATGAAGGTTCATTCACAAGATCAAGTGAAAGACTTTACTGGGATTTTAGGAGATCTAATCAAAGACTCAAATTAGGAACTTTGCTCCAGGGGACCTTGTTTGAATTTTTAATGAGATTGACACAAGACAAGGAACTCTACTCAGATTCCTTGTTTCATTTTTTAACGAGCTTGACACAAGACAAGGAACTATGCTCTGGGACCTGTTTCATTTTTTTAATGAGGTTGACACAGTAAAAGAACTATCCTCATATTCCTTGTTTCATTTTTTAACAAGCTTGACACAAGACAAGGAACTATGCTCATACCCTTTGTTTCATTTTTTCACGAGGTTGACACAAGACCAGGAACTATCCTCATATTCCTTGATCATGACCCATAAAAGGTCATGACTTCCAAGAGGTTCTCATCAGATGGGAGAACAATGCTCTAGAAGGGATACGTAGCAAGGAATCCATTAGAGAGATCTGGTTCCAATGCCCCCTGTACATAATGCACAACATCACAGAATTGATCATTAGTTGATGTAGGAAGGGAATGGGTTGCCACATAATTGACTCGTGGCAAGGAAGATACCATTGGGACAAAAGGTTAATTTAGGGAAGATGGTTGACTAGAAGCCATATTTGGGCCAGGAAATGAAAGCTGTTCAACGGTGACAATTCTACCTTCATGTGGGAAACACATCACTCGAAAGAGTGTTGAAACAATAGCTCCCTTGTCATAAACATAGTCGCGCCCATGAAGTAAATTGTAATATAAAGGTCCTAGGACTACCATCACATTGAGATAAAAAAAAATAATAATAATAATAAATAAATAAATAATAATAAATAAAATAAAAAATAAATTAATTATAATTAATTAAAAATTTAAAATTAAAAATAATAATAATAATATATATAATATATATATATTATATATAATAATAATATATATATATATTATTATATATAAAATACAATCCAAATAAATAAATAAAAATAAAATAAAATAAAATAAGAATAAAAAATAAATAATAAATAAACTTCCTCCCAAAGTATAGGCAACTGAGGAAGGACCCCTAATGGTTACTGTTTCTATGTTAAAAGCCAATAGATTCTGGGTAAGAGGCACAAGTTGGGACGCGAACTAGTGCTTGCCAAGTAGTGGAAGGAAAAGGATACTCATAGATTTTCCCTTCAATCTATATAGTTCCAGATACAATCTATTAATAAACATTACTATGATCTAGAAAGGAACATAAGAAGGAGACCGACATCCGTCAGTCATTCATAAGCAAGGAAGTGACCAGCTACTTGGAGGACCATAAGACAATGAGAAATTACCCCTTGAGTTTAACGAAATGGGAGGATTTTCCCTGTCTTTGATGGAATACGAGGGTGCCTCCAAGCTATTGGAATATGAAGAAATGAAAGAACCTGAGTGGTATCATACTCACTCCTATGGGTAGGTACGATACTGAAGTGAATCAAGCACCTATTCCCTCAGCACTGTGATTGCTCAGTAAGAACTCATGGGATCACATGAGAAGGTGGGTTTGGATGACGGTTGATTTGGGTCAGTCACTTCATCAACTAGTGAAGGATTAAGGGAGAGTCTCCTATAACCAGATGGAAGTCGCTACGGAGAAGGAGGACGGTTATCCAACACTTTTTGGGCTTCATTCAGATAGGGACAAAGGTGAATGGGGTGATTCCCTTCACATAACCTACAGGGAAACTTAACTTTACCCTTCTTTCCATGAACTTTACTAAAGCTAGTTGATGGTGTGTCACCAGCATGATCTCCAAAATTTGATGACACAGGATGATGTGAACGAGAAGACCATTCTTCTAAGATCTGAGGAATACCAGATCAATTTTGAAGAAGATGGTCTCATGTACAAAGTTTGCAAGGATATCGAAGTTTGTGAGGCTTATTGGACAATTTCTCATTAGAAGTTGCATTCAAAGAAATGGTTGCTTGGTTGCCCCTTGCTGAATTTGCTTCTTCTTCGTCTTCTTCTTCTTCTTCTTCTTCCCTTTCTTCTTCTTCTTAGCCACCTGGTGACTAGTGTCAATACTTTCACTAGGCAAAGAGGAAGAAGGGGAGGAAGAAACAACCGACGAAGAAGGTAAAGGTTCAACTTTAGGATCAACTAGAGGTTGATTTTTTCCAGGTGGAGGAGTACTCGATTGCAGAGAAATCACGACATTTTGAACCAAGGAGGTTGAAAACAACCATACTGGGAAGCTAATGGTAAATCTTGGAAGGGATAATGTAGCCATATATGGAGCACCAGTATTTCCAAAAGGAGGAAAAGGACTATGATTCCCATCAAAAGGAATTCCTTGATCGGTGGGCTCTGAAGTTGTTGCCATATGTCTCAACCTAAGATCAACTAAGGAGTGACATGGAGGATTTTATCTGCGATCAATTAATTTTATTTTAATCAAAATAACATAACAAAACAAAAGAGGAATAATCCAGGAAAAAGGATTACCAAGTAACTGTGAACTATAATATACTGCCTCAGTGAACCAAGGACTAAAAGCACATGTAGGAAATCTCCCCGAATGTTGTGTTCAGTGTATCACAATGTACAAGGCGACCAACTCAGTTACCTAAGGATGGATAAAAACCTAATTTAGTCCTCCCATATATACCCTAAAGTATATAGAGGCCCAATCCGTGTTAGCACTGTCTAATGTGAAACCACATAATGAGAGCATTCCTTTATACTTTTCGTACTATAACACCACCCTATATACCCAAAAGTACGTGGACGAGCTACGATATACTTACATACATGGAATGAGGTATCACACTTAGATTGTATCGCAGACAATTAACAACACTTACTATGTTTTACGATGCCAGAACAAATCTCTAGCCTAGAACCTCTAAATGTTGTTCATTAGGTGACAATGCTCCATTAGGTTAATTGAGATAACTTTTAAGCTGATCTTGATTAAGAGTTTGTCTTTTAGGTTCACCGTGTGATGTCTTTGAAATTCCTAGAATGAAACTATGATGAGAAACATTCTTTTCATTTGATATTGAACAATGAAAACCTTAACTACAAGGGATAGAGCAATCAGAATGTTTCATCAAAGAGCAAAGAGCACATCTAATGAAATTTCCCTAAACTATTCCTACAAGCACACAAAAACCTCTAATTTCATAATGCAAGTTTTTCTTTTCAATTTCCTTAATGTCGAGATGAAAAAAGGAAACTAATGCACATACAATCAATCAATATTTTTTCAAGAAATGAAGACTTTACAATAATTCCTTTTCAAAAGAAATGAAGACTTTACGACACTACCTTTTCAGAAAATATTAATCGACTATAAGATAACTTTGACAATGAATTGATAATGATAAAGAAATCATTTAAGAAACACTAAACAATCAAGGCCAAAGTAGAGCTAGGAAGAGAAATACAACTTGATTTCAGAACCAAAAGAATCATTAATCTTTCAACAAACAACAAGAGAAGAAACTTCGGAAAAATCAGACCAAAGGTGGGCTTTTTAGCCTAAGAGGAATCAACGCAGGCCAAAGAGGGAGATAGTGCACTGAAATACACTATCTCTAAGGCAGGGGCTTCTCTGCAGTGCATTGTTTCAAGACTAACACTGCGCTAGTGCCAGAGAGTCAATTCAAGGGACATTCAACCACTATTTTTGACTAAAAACACTTCAAGAAGACTGAAATAAGATCAATAAAGCTAACAAAAGTCCATTATGGTGTGATATGATGAGCTTAAGCCACCAAGAATGACAGTCGTTCCCTAGTGTGGTCACCAATTTGTTACATGGAATTTGCATCTACGGATAGACACATTTTCCCTAGGTGGGTGACTACACCTAGAACAGCAGAAAGAAAGTATTTTAACCTTTTCTTATAGAAGATAGATGAGATGGAGGAACTTACTTGTTGCCTTTCGCTTCCTAAATCTCTTTTTAGTCGCTCTCATCGCTCCCACTTGAACTAAATATGCTCAAAAGGTACCTGCATCAATAGAAACAGAAACAAGAAATGATCAAATCATACATGGCTATCAACTACAAAACAATGGAATTGAAGATATTGAAACACATAATCATCACAGATATGAAAAATCATATGAGGAAAGGAATAAGTTTTTTATTAATGTAGAAGGAAGAGTATCACCCAATACAGTTTGATTATGTGCCACTCCTCCAGCTTTAGTTCAAACCTCGCCACATCAAAAGCACATAACTCTAGCAACATAACATTTCTTAACATAAAATCAATCCTCAAACTTGTTATCTCAAAATCTGGCCCTAGAAGGTTGCAGACCAGGAAGACTTCAAGTAACTATTTCAGACCTACTTTAGGTTGAGGCTTAGCCTCCCCAACCAGAGAGGGCTCTCTCAAAGGGTTAATGTTTTTTATTATAGTTAAGATGGCTAACTCTTGTGAAACAAATGTAAACAATAAGAATGGTGGAAACACATTTAGCAACTATCCATTGGGCTTATGGAGTCAACATCATTTCAGTATAACAATGGTATTAACCTTACGTAGAAGTCAGGGCATTCAACATTTAACATATTCAGAACATACCAAGAACATATGGGACCACACAGTCTATGAATGTATACAGGAAATTAGAGCACTATAAGTGAATTCTAAGTGATTACACATTCATACCACTACATATATTAGGAAAAGAACAATACCACACATTTTGAACATCAAATCCCTCATGAATCCTGAGAAGCAAAGCCAAACTTGTATTACCAAAACAGAGTATTACATAAGCCAAATATCAGAGTTTTGTCAATAAATTTTCCCAACCCCTAACACATTAGTTTCTTCTCCCATAATATAGATTTCATGTAGATTCCTTCCTCCAGCATGAGGGGAATTCGAATTCCTCCTAATTTGACACCTATTGACACTTAAAACTAACTATTTAATACAAAGGACAACTAACTAGGAGTCCTAGAGACCTAATACAACTAGGAGTGTAACTCCTTATTATGATTATAACAACCTTATATAAACATTTAAAACATTCTTTGACACCTAAAACTCCATGAAGTCGAACTTGATGGTACTCATAATCTTCCAGTTGGCCCTTGATGACTCATCCTTTTGATGTTCCTAGAAACTAGGAGACTGTCCCTTGCTTTGTTCTGGCTGAAAAATGGGTCTTGGGACAGAGCTCATAACTTCTCACAAAAAATGTATTTGGAAAAATTGAAGGAGGCTTTCGTGAACCAATCCATGCTGGACACAAACCTCTCTTGGTTTTTTGAAACACCTTCCCTACCTCCCAGAATGTGTCCTTGAAAAATAGGTGTAAAATAGAGAAATATGCGTGTGAAAAACTTGCACCTACAGTAGTTTCGTAGCGCAAGTTTAGTCACCCATTTATCCCAGCTCATAATTAATTTGAAGAAAATGAAAGAGGTTTTTCTATTTCAGTATGTTAGGAATAAAAAACTCTTTCAATTTTCCAAAATATTCTTTCAGTTGCTCCGGAGACCTCCTGGAAGTTGACTACTTAAAACAGTTTTTCTCCTGAAAAAGGCTGCTTCAGTGATTTCATAGCGCAAGGTTTGGTATGTGTATATGTCTTCATTTCTTTAATTTACCTTTTTATTAGGGCTCAAACTTCTCAAGTGATCTTATTACACCTCTGCAGCAACATCCTTTTCAAAATAATCCTCTCTTTCTTTCAAGGTAGATCCTCAAAAACAAAACTGTCACCTTCAGCAGTTTCGTAGCGCGCTACGAAACTGCTGTGTGAGTCAAAAACACATAGTTCTCTTTTTTAAAATTGTCTTTCTTGGGATTTCAGTGACTGCAGATATAACCTCTGGAGAGATTGGTAATTCAAGCACTCCAACCTTTGAATTAAATCATGTGAAATTGGAAGCAAATTCTTTGGTGACTTGCATGTTACCTCCTTGAAGTTTTTCGCAGAATCTCCAACAGCCAACCTGTTTGAAAGCTTGTTCAATATTAGACACCTGCCTGACCTATGATCCTTCTTTTCTGTAAACAAATCCATGTAATTCCTGCAAGATGAAAATTGAAAGAGCTTGCGCCATCTTAATCTCGATCATTGCCTCGCTTGAAATGAAAAGGGAAGCTACTTCACTTGGACTTCAAAGAATTCTGATTAAGTGCTTGTCAATTTTCTTCTCATAGATGAACCCATACATAATCATAACTGAAAATACTTCGCTCCTTTTTTGAAATTTGAAACTTGAGTGCACCAGGACACCTAACGAACCTAATGATAAGAATGAGCAGTTGAATGTGATAGGCAAGGTGTATGGATTGACAATTTATGATGAAAATCTAACAAATTCTAGTAGATTTGACAGTTTGATGACATTTGACACGGATCTGTATGAATCCCTGATTTCGTAGCGCAACCAGTGCAAATTTTGGGTTTTGCGCTACGAAAACTCCTAGACTGGGTTTTGCGCTACGAAAACACCTAGACAGTTTTGCTGCGCATAAAGAACTTTGAAATATGAATTACATATGGAGCTTAGGTGTGATGTGAGACCAGTGATGGATGAAAACGAAGTGTTGACCTTTATTTAAACATACCAACAAGACTCTTAGGACTTAGACACTAAAGCAAACATGGAAAAATTAAACCCAGACTAACACCTAACCTTTACAATCAAACTGATGTGAACAATTTAGAAATTGTTCCCTAAGTGATAACAGTGGCTCCACTTGGGATAGTGTGCTCCTGTAGTACACTAAGAACTCGCAAATCCAGTTCTTCATCTTCTTATGATAAATGGAAATTTTCTTGACAAGCATCCCCTTTAAGCTTCTTGGGCCTTCACCTCGAGCTTAAGCTTGATGATCATTGTAGGAGAAAGAAATCTATATCTACTGAAAACTGCTCGGTCAACCATGAGCTTATTTGCATTTTCCTACCTACCTACCCTATCAATTCAAACTTCTTTCAGCTCAATCAATGTGAAATTTCCAATGTAGCCAATCATTTGTCTTATCTGATATTGGAGGTTCTTGACTGCATTCGACCTCAAAATAACAATGGTAGTGAGATGACCAAATCAACTCATAATGTACCTGACCTTCATAAAGCAAATGAAAATGAAATACTGACGTGCAAAACTTTGCCATGTATTCATTTGTAGGGTCAAAGAGAACATGGTTATTTTGATGATCATCATAACATTTTATATCTTCAAACAACTGACCCTCAGCCACACAAAATTCCTTTGATATGCTATGCAACTGCTTTTCTAAATGATGCCCACAAACAATGTAATTTTCCTCCTTATTATGATCATTCATTGATGTAAGTTGCTGCAAGGAATCACAAAATTGAACAACCTTTTCCTCTGCCTGAAGATTATAAAAGATATCTTCCAGAACTTCTTCATGGGCTTTGCCATCAATTTCATATTCTTTATGATCAAAAGACTGGCAAGTCTGTTGCATCTCTACATCATTATCAGAGGATTGAACATGGTTTTCATAAGTAAACCCCTGCTTATTTTCATGTTGCATTTCATGGGATGTTATACTTTCTTCTTGGTGTTGAAATGCATTGTTATGAAGAGCCTCTAAAATTTCTTCATCCATAAAATCATCATCCTCATAACAATCCTCCAAATACTGAATAAGACTTAAAGAATGTTGACAGCAATCTTTGAGCAGCAATAAGGAAGGATGACGTTCTTTATACATCTCATAGAATTCATCATGAAAATTAGCAAGCGAATATATTGAGCCATTTTCCAAACTTTTATACCAAGACCATGCTTTTCCTTCTAAAGTGGTCATAAACATCCTCATTAGACAATCTTCAGGGAAATGAACCTTAAGAGTGTGTACATGCATATGGAACCTAACCAAATGAAGAGAAACATTGTCCTCCTTTTCATCTTTGAATATTGGAAGATCCTCTAACCAATCAACCTTTGGCATAGGATTTGGAAAACCAGGGATATGAGACCGATTCATAGGAGCATACTTGGCATTCATTCTTGCAGGGGAACTCATCTTGTAACTTCATCAAGCTACTGATCTTCTAGCAGTGGAGTCACCTTCCAATTTATTATTCGATGTGTGGAGTCGCCAAGGTAGTTTTGTAGCCTAAAAAAGATGTCTGAGCTCCTGCTACCTTCAGAAGTTCAGCCTCTTGATTTCGGGAATGAATAATCTTCAGACTCCCGGCAGACGCACCAAAATTTTATCTCAAAATCTGACCCTGGAAGGCTGCAGACCAGGAAGACTTCAAGTAACTATTTCAAACCTACTTTAGGTTGAGGCTTAGCCTCCCCAACCAGAGAGGGCTCTCTCAAAGGGTTAATGTTTTTTATTATAGTTAAGATGGCTAACTCTTGTGAAACAAATGTAAACAATATGAATGGTAGAAACACATTTAGCAACTATCCATTGGGCTTATGGAGTCAACATCATTTCGGTATAACAATGGTATTAACCTTACGTAGAAGTCAGGGCATTCAGCATTTAACATATTCAGAACATACCAAGAACATATGGGACCACATAGTCTATGAATGTATACAGGAAATTAGAGCACTATAAGTAAATTCTAAGTGATTACACATTCATACCACTGCATATATTAGGAAAAGAACAATACCACACATTCTGAACATCAAATCCCTCATGAATCCTGAGAAGCAAAGCCAAACTTGTATTACCAAAACAGAGTATTACATAAGCCAAATATCAGAGTTTTGTCAATAAATTTTCCAACCCCTTATACATTAGTTCTTCTCCCATATATAGAATTCAGGTAGATTCCTTCCTCCAGCATGAGGGGAATTCGAATTCCTCCTAATTTGACACCTATTGACACTTAAAACTAACTATTTAATACAAAGGATAGCTAACTAGGAGTCCTAGAGACCTAATACAACTAGGAGTGTAACTCCTTATTATGATTACAAAAACCTTATATAAACATTTAAAACATTCTTTGACACCTAAAACTCCATGAAGTCGAACTTGATGGTGCTCATAACCTTCCAGTTGGCCCTTGATGACTCATCCTTTTGATGTTCCTAGAAACTAGGAGACTGTCCCTTGCTTTGTTTTGGCTGAAAAAATGGGTCTTGGGACAGAGCTCATAACTTCTCACAAAAAACGTATTTGGAAAAATTGAAGGAGGCTTTCGTGAACCAATCCATGCTGAACACAAAATTCTCTTGGTTTTTTGAAACACCTTCCCTACCTCCCAAAATGTGTCTTTGAAAAACAGGTGTAAAACAGAGAAATATGTCTGTGAAAAACTTGCACCTACAGCAGTTTCGTAGCGCAAGTTTAGTCACCCATTTATCCCATATCATAATTAATTTGAAGAAACTGAAAGAGGTTTTTCTATTTCAGTATGTTAGGAATAAAAAACTCTTTCAATTTTCCAAAATATTCTTTCAGTTGCTCCGGAGACCTCATGGAAGTTGACTACTTAAAATAGTTTTTCTCCTGAAAAAGGTTGCTTCAGTGATTTCATAGCGCAAGGTTTGGTATGTGTATATGTCTTCATTTCTTCAATTTACCTTTTTATTAGGGCTTAAACTTCTCAAGTGATCTTATTACACCTCTGCAGCAACATCCTTTTCAAAATAATCCTCTCTTTCTTTCAAGGTAGATCCTCAAAAACAAAATTGTCACCTTCAGCAGTTTCGTAGCGCGCTACGAAACTGCTGTGTGAGTCAAAAACACATAGTTCTCTTTTTTAAAATTGTCTTTCTTGGGATTTCAGTGACTGCAGATATAACCTCTGGAGAGATTGGTAATTCAAGCACTCCAACCTTTGAATTAAATCATGTGAAATTGGAAGCAAATTCTTTGGTGACTTGCATGTTACCTCCTTGAAGTTTTTCGCAGAATCTCCAACAGCCAACCTGTTTGAAAGCTTGTTCAATATTAGACACCTGCCTTACCTATGTTCCTTCTTTTCTATAAACAACTCCAGGTAATTCCCGCAAGATGAAAATTGAAAGAGCTTGTGCAATCTTAATCTCAATCATTGCCTCGCTTGAAATGAAAAGGGAAGCTACTTCACTTGGACTTCAAAGAATTCTGATTAAGTGCTTGTCAATTTGCTTCTCATAGGTGAACCCATACATAATCATAACTGAAAATACTTCGCTCCTTTTTTGAAATTTGAAACTTGAGTGCACCAGGACACCTAACGAACCTAATGATAAGAATGAGCAGTTGAATGTGATAGGCAAGGTGTATGGATTGACAATTTATGATGAAAATCTAACAAATTCTAGTAGATTTGACAGTTGGATGACATTTGACACGGATCTATATGAATCCCTGATTTCGTAGCGCAGCCAGTGAAAATTCTGGGTTTTGCGCTACGAAAACTCCCAGACTGGGTTTTGCGCTACGAAATCACCTAGACAGTTTCACTGCGCATAAAGAACTTTGAAATAGGATTGACATATGGAGCTTAGGTGTGATGTGAGACCAGTGATGGATGAAAACGAAGTGTTGACCTTTATTTAAACATACCAACAAGACTCCTAGGACTTAGACACTAAAGCAAACATGGAAAAATTAAACCCAGACTAACACCTAACCTTTACAATCAAACTGATGTGAACAATTTAGAAATTGTTCCCTAAGTGATAACAAAACCAACAGAATTTCCTTACAAACTTCAGATTCTAGCCCCTTGATCACTATGATGAGTGCTCAATTTATAGGAAATGGAGGTGGTTTTTTCATAAATTAGGGTATTGAATGGCTTTCCAAACTTGGAGTTAGTTTCCGTAGAGCAAGGGATGAGAGGATAAGAGGTCAATGGATCCTTATCCTATCCAATTTCAAGTTCACAAGAGGAGATAAGAGATGGGAACCTTCTAGAATCATCTAGAATGAAGAAATATTCCCAGAACCCTATGCAAATTTCACTCAATCTCGCCCAGCGCAGGCTAAAGAGGGCCTAAGTACATTGAAATGTAGGCCACAGTGGGCCTTCCTACTCTGCAGTGCACCGTCTCAAGGCATAGGCTACGCTGATGTCCCAAGGAGACATTTCAGGTGGGCTTCAGGCCATGAAACTTTCATAGAAGTAGGCATTCAATGAGTTGATTTCTCTACGGCATTTAACAACTGAATTAGGGTTTGATGAGCCTGAAAATACTGATTTGAATGTCAGGAGTGATGTGCCCAAATAGACCTGTAACAAGGAGCCTCTTCTTCCAAGGTTGCTCCAAAATCAATTGTTCTCTCCTCAAATAATTTTGTGGTTGTCTTAAATAAATCCAAATTTTCCTACATCTTCTAACTAACTTTGGCTCGTGAGCTTTGGGATCAACCTCTCCTTAGTCATTATTCCTTTTTATGTAATCCCTTTTGTCAACCCCTATTCCTATTTCCTGAAAATCAAGCTTGACATCCCTAGAGAAGACAAGAAAATCAACTATTGATAAGTTGTTGGACCCACCCATGAGAGGGGTAGTAACTCAAAGAAGGGCTTAGATGCTATTGGGGGGAAGATGAATATTTGGAGGAAGAGAGCCTACTTAAGATTCCAATAAGAAAGACTTATAGGGTGAAAATGGAGGAGGTGGATGTAGGTTTTAAACCCGTATAGAAATTACCTGCATACGAATTCTAAAAACACAGAAAATAAACAATGCAAGAGCATAACACATAAAACACATATACACAAATATTTCCCCTGGATCCCAAATACAAGGACTAGTAGCTTGATTTTTCATTATGTTCCTTTTTATGTTACAATACATATTTATACATGCCGAAGCATCCAATACCATGGACCGAAAACCATTGCATCCAAAACCATGGATCGAAAACCATAGGTAGGTTTGCCCAAACTAATATAGGGTCCAAAAAAAAATTTCGCGGGGCACTACCCCGGACCCCGTAGAGGGGGGCTAGCCACCCCCCTCAAACCACCCAAACAAGGGGGGATGTCGCCCACCTTGTGCCCCCCCCTCCCCCGCTGCACAATCGGCGCAATGAAGGCAAGGCTCCGCCCCCCCTCTAACCCCCAGTTTACTACATAGGTTAGTCATGGAAAGAATATAACACAACCCAACATTCTCCCACTTGTTGTTTTCTTTCCACAAGGGGCCACGGGAGAGTTTAGTCATTTTTCCAGCTCGAAAATGCCCATTGTTTCTCTACACCAAGAAAAATTCTCAAAGCTCACATATTTGTCAATGCATCTACAGTATTCTTCAAAATGTCCACCTTTACCATCAACACCTTTTTGTCTTCTATCATATCCCTCACAAAGTGATATTGAACATCAATGTGCTTTGTCTTTGAATCATAAGCAGGGTTGTTTGCCAAGAAAATTGCACTTTGGATATCACAGTCTATCCTTATAGCTCCCTGTACTAACCCCATACTTGAACACAATCTCTGCAACCAAACTACTTCCTTGCTTGCATGAG